>UXGD01006481.1:0-12443 GCA_900474315.1 Torymus auratus
TAATAACGTAAGTTTGATAAATAAAATAATGAAATTTTTCTTATACTATTTTAATTATTCAGCAGTTTTGAATACTTTAACTCAAGAATTCAATTTTGAAAATTCAGACATATTATATTTTGGCGCCTATACTATATAGACCAATGAAATGAGTCTACAACAAACAATCAAAACAGTCTTATTGTGATGATTTTATCCATCACTTTTTTTAAACAGGATTTTATCGAAAGAAGATCAAAATTCTACAATTAATATCGTTATTATTATTTTTCTGCAATAAATCAATCATACCAAAGTTTTACTTCATCTTAGAAAACAAATAGTACAAGTAGAAATATATTTCGAAATATTTATTAAATAATCAGAATAATAATTGTTTTAAGAAAATAAAAGAAGCCCGTACAATAACCTAATGGAGAAAATCCTTCGGTCATATCGGCTGAAACTTTGGGAAGAGATGGTTCAAGTAGTCCTGAAGAAAAGTTTCAGCCGATTTGAACGAATGATTTTTCACCTTGGTTTTGTGCGGGGATCTTTAATCTAACGTTCTTTTTTCATCAAAGAAATAGCAAGTAAAATTATTACGATCGAACAAATACGTATCCTCATCACTTAAAATCTTCATTATTTCACTGACTTTTTCGAACCGTATTAGTCCAGTAAATCTTTTAACAACAATTCTTATCCTTATAACATAGACATCCAATTATTACTATTTAAAATCGTAGTATTTTTCATTTCAAGCGAATAGTGAGACTTTAATTAAATTCTCAGCATGTAACCGAAATAAAATTTATACCTCAAAGGATTAATTGCGTGCTTTGAGGGATTAACGGCGCTTCGCGCTCAAAGATAACACTACTGGCATAACATACCGCAGAATCCTCGGCGTTGTCTGTTCGGCGCGTGAGCAAACGTGGAGCCACGTTAGAATACTGAAAATGAACCAGATGCATAGTAAGTTAAGATCGTAAAAAGATACAGCTCTTGACGTCTCAACTGTCGGTCGTGATTCAGAAATAAATTCTTTTCTTGAAAGTGAGATCAATACTTTTGTAAATTATTCAATGACAAAGACTTTTAAATACTTCAATTCGTCGAAGAAGTATAATAAATGTATGACACAACTCATGAAATAATTTTTATAAGATCGAAAACAGTTAAGTATATTCATTTGACAAATAAATAGTGAAAAATGTGTTCAATTTGTAAATACTGAATTAATATTTTAAAAAATTGTATAAGCTGAAGCCACCTATTAAATGCATACAACATTTTGCGCGTAGCTCATTATATTTAGTAATCCGATCTTACGAGATGAAACTCTATACTTGTAATCCCCCTACTGCTAGGTTTCAGAAACTTCCTCTACTGAGCTCATATAATAATAACACGCTTTCTGTAAACAACGTCAGTCATTTTCAGCGAAGTTTATAAATATACGATTTAATAATAACATTGCAATAGACTTTTTAGAGAGTGAAAAGAAAATATTTAATTTATAATTAATATCAATACTCTTTGGGTTCATATCATCCGAGGAGAAAAAATTTTTGATAATAAAATATACTTCATCGGAAAATGGAAATCGATAGTTGCGCAACCATAGAAGAAAAAAGAAGCCTATGAGAGGCTGCTATTCGTGCTTCTTTTAAACGAACTTCTCGCTAATAGAGAGCTTATACTTATTCCTCCTGATGCAGCTTTGCGGTAATCCACATTCAGCAGTACGGAATTTCTAAAATTAAAGTATGTATTGAAAATTGAAAGGAAATTTAATAATAAACTTATATTTTATTTTTAAGGTAAATAATCTTTGTATACACAAATACATACCAGCATTTCTCTATTTTCTGTATATTTTTCTTTTCATATTCCTCTCTTTCATGTTTTACTTTTTATCTCCACTCGCAATTTTTCCTTGCTTTAAGTAATGTTTATTTTCTTTTCTGTACGTTTCTAATAACCAAGCGAAACACCGAGAAGATTCTATCTAGCAACAATTTTTCTCAGATTTTATTTGTATTTTTAAAATCTGATGCACAAGAGAATTATATATAATTTTACAGAAAATTACACGTATATAAATTTGAAAACTTTATTCAAATCAAAATATACCATTAACTCTTCATATAATCCAAAAAAGATATCAATATTAGCTATTAGTAGATTTTTTCAGTTATTCGCACTAGTGAGCAACTTTTCACTTATTCATATTTAGAGAGTTATATCTGGCCCATGTTCATACAGAATTAGATGGTTTCGTTTAGAAATTTTTATGTTAAAATAGCATCCATTCTTCCATATAACGAAGATATTTAAATGCAATACAAATGGAGTATTCTTGTGGGTGTCAGACCACCTATTCTCATACATTTTGAACGCCAATTTATGATTCAAGGGTGCAATACATTGCAGCCGTAGCATTAATTTGAATATTAAAATGGTGGTCAGGATTTCCGCCTCAATAAATTTATTGCAGTTGACAAGTTTAAAATTTAAAATTTTCGAAATTTAAATATTAGAAAGTTGATTATCAATATTTCATAAGTTTGTGTGGTAAATGCTAACTCCTTTTATTTTCTTGGCTTAAAAATGTTACCACACTTTGTAAAAAATTAAATTAAACACAAATATTTATTTGATTACCTTAAAGCTTTAAACGGTTTAGGATCAAACTCTAAAACAATTTGTGAAGTAATAAAGTACATTTTACATGTCAATATCATTTGCAGTGCCTTTTCATTACTCGTCGCTTCTGCTTCGGAGAACATTTAAACTTCTAGCGAATAAGGATTTATTTCGTTAGTCACGGAAATTTCCACTTTATTACGACCACCTGAACATTTGTTTACCTTGCTAAAATGTCACTTTAACTTTAACTAATATTTGCTAAACCTTTCTTAGAAAAATGTACAGATTACCGCTTGAGCTGTTTTAATTGAGTATGTCCTGCAGAGATAAAGTAAATAAAGTTCAATTTTAAAATACAATAATTTTTTAATAATTCCAAGTTATTTTTAAATTATTCCTTTGGAATATTAAGAAATAAAGAAGGAAGAAAATCATATTATTTTTCAAAAATTAGAGGATGAAAGAGAATTATTTTAGTGAACTTAGTTAAAATCTGATGATACACGAAAAACACTATGACGCAAGAACACATACTATATATTTTGTATATTATTTGAATAAAAAAGGTTCTAGCTTACAAATATATTTACATTTTAGTGACACAACTTCCATTATAAAAAAAACTTTCATTCACCTTTCTTTCACTAAATCATCGCTTCTCGGTTAAAATTCTTTCCGATACTCAATACCAACCGAAATGAAGAAAAAAAACTGCAAACCCCCGAGGAACAAAAAATCCATTCCTCAGCCATCACTTATCACGCGCGCTCAGAGGTTAGAAGGTAATGGACGCGAGAGTGCGACTGGACCGTGCTTGCACTCGGGACGTGCACGTGAATGGAGGGCACAATAACCACTTGAGCTTTCTCTCTCTCTCTCTCTCCCTCCCTCCTCTCGGCGCCACTGCCACTCGACGCGTTCCAAATTTACGTACGTACAGATAAGCGAGTTAATAGAGTCCCACGCGGGTGATGTTTGCGCGCGCGTGAGAGAGACGCAGGGAGTCTCAGTTGTATTTTCATTCCCAATTGCGTGCGCGCGCCCCAGAGCTCCTGCTGATGGCACAGCGCTGATGGCCCAGTGTCGGAGATTGAATTGGTGAAGGAGTCGTGCTGAAAGATGAAGAAGTGAAGGTTTTCGGGGGGAGAGGGGAAGAAAAAGATATGCGTTGTCGTGAAATTGAAGAAAAAAATCGATTATTTAAAATATTTCTGAGGATAAACCACTAAGCAATTAAAGGTAGCGTAAGAAATGCTTAAAAATGTGTCTTCATATGGATCGTATTTTTAATTATTTTCTTTCGCTATCTTTGATTGCTTATAATTTACTGGAAAATCAATATTTTTCAAACAAATCAGAGCTTAAATTTTAGCTTCTACTATCTAATTTTAGAATTTTGTTTCGTCCTTTTCGTATCTTAAATACTCACAATGTGTGATAATCAATAGAAGAGACATCATTTTTTAATGAAATCGAGAATTGGATGGAAATGTGAGCACTGGGCTTCATTTTTAGGTACCAAAATTCGACTCTCTAATGCCCGCGAAAAACCGTTTCCCAAAGACCGTGGATTGTCCTTTTTAGCATTATAATAACTGATATATTCTTAATGGATAAAATCGACTGATATTTGCAGAATTTCACACGAGAACTAATGCATACGACATTTTCTACGTATTACATAAGATTACGTCACAATAAAAATTTAATCAATTTTTTCCATATAATATGTGGACATGTACAGGAAAAGGCTAGAATTAGAAATATTATATTGGCAATAGAGAGTTTACATTTATCATTTTGATGCAAGACTTTCGTTAATTTTAGTATCTTGGAAAAAATATATGACTTAGGATAAAATCAAAAATTTATACAGAATGTAAATATAAATTTTGTTTAACATATTACTATAATTTAAAAAAAAAGGTTTACATAAAGGATAAACGTGGGAAGGTATAAAAAAATGTTTTCTTAGAGTAGATGAATAATGACTCATATGTTAGTAGCGTACGTTTTTCTTCGCCCTAAGACGATTTAAATGGTTCGGGGTGAAAATTTGACCTACATTTTTTACGTGTTTTCGACGATGTATTCTTTTTTGGTAGTATCATATTTCGATCTACATCGATCTTAAATAATCTTTGTTTCAGATCTATGTTGTTTATAGTTCTCTATAAACAAGACTTTCTCATACACATAGTAGTTATACGTAGTAATGTATTATATTTTTGATGATAAGAAAAAGATTTAAATGTAGATGCATAGTAATTTAGGATAGTCGTAGCAAGATTGATCATATAGTCGTAATTTACGAGCCTCGATTTAAGTTTATTTATATGAAGATTTTTTCCATTTACCATTGAATGATTAGTATCATTTCTACATAAGGTTTATGTAAAACAATTACTAATTAAATATATAATAGCAGTACTATCTGAAGTAGAACACATACGCATGTGATCAGACAAAGGAAATGTATTTCTAAATGACAATTCGTTGTTGGTTCAAGAACAAAAATTTAATAATACCATACTTCCATTTTCATAACTTCTTTGTAAATATTCTTTATCAAAATGAGCTTAAATTGAAAAAATTAAAAATATGTATATTTGCTTAGCTATATACAGCTATCTGAATTCTAAAAGCATTTTTATGTAAATGATTTCTTAACTACAATGATAAACTTATCAGGAAAGTATGGACGAAAAAAAATCTAATTCTGTGTTACAAGATAAATTTTTTTTAGAGGTTGATAGCTGTATAGATTACCATTAAAATACCGTTGAAAATGAAAACACTCTACTATTGAAATAATAACTTAAGCTTGATGACGTAAGAATTGAATATACGTATAAACTAAACTGTTTTTCAACTTTAATCCTAATCATCATCTGTAAACCACATTCGTTATATTTATTATTTAAATTAGTAAAACAAAATTGAAAATAAATTTCTAATATTAAAATAGATTTATATATAATCAAAACGAATTAAAAAGTAAAATTTTATACTAATAGGAAATTTAAGATAAAATGTTACGCTGAACTATAACGGTGACATTGATACTTTCAAAGTTACCGCATCGTCCCTTATATAAGTTTACAGCATTTTCTTATTTCCCTTACGTGGAAACTATAGAATTCACACTTGAATAAATTTATTTTGTGAGAAGGGAATTCTCCCAATGTCTTGTAAGAATTTTACATTTCCGTAAAGTAGAAAACTTCAATTCAAAGTTGATTTTAGAAATAAATTCATTTATTTCGAATATTTCAATGTCCACATGTACTTATATTTAATTAATCTCCACCATGAAAATTGTTAAACTGCTAATTATCATTCCACCTCGCGTCTTTGACGGTAATTCGTCAACGCCAGCGTGATGGATAGTAAAAGACCAACTGGTGGGGAAAAAAAATACGGCGTCGATAGGCTCAAAAACAGCCTTTAAATGCTACAATCGTTTTCAATTTACGAACGCTCTCTTTCTCTCTCTCTCTCTCTCTCTCGCTCTCTCTCTCTCTCTCCCTCTCTCTTTCGCTCGCGGTGAAAAATTATCTCGGCCGCGCACCATATTTCTTCCGGCGCGGGCCTCCGGCGGAAATCGGAAGTAGCCAGGAGAGCAAGAGAGGAAAAATCCTAATGAAAGAAAATCGGCTCGAACGGCCGGAATTCCGCCGCACGACGAAGGAGAAAGCCCACTTGGCTGCCGACGCTATCGGGTAGTTTATCAAATGGATACGAGCCGTAAGAGGATTTTAGCGGGAGGTGCAGGCGCGGCTTAGCCGGCAACTGCTTTACCGACACTCGAATTTTTTTTCGTCGCTCTGCTGTAGTTTCGCGGTGGCATGAAAGTTTGCCAGCGCTTCTTATGTACCGAAAGATAATCCGGGATTCGAATTCACTTACAGTCGGCGGTAATTCTACTCCCGAGAAAGGATCGAATTATGCATTAGGTAGAATAGATTTGAATACCGAGACTGACGGCATATAGGTATATACTTTTATATTATATATGGATTATAAATTAGAATCCACGCAACAATGAATATTGTTAACAAATTGATCAAATTTGTATAAATCCTATAAATCGTTTTGAGAATTAAATAAATAATTGAAAAACCACTGTAAATTATTGTTGAAAAATATATTAAATATAGCAACAATAAATCTGTGGTATCTAACTAAAGTTATAAATGAATTACTAATAGATGCAGTGTCTTGAATAACATTCCTATCTTATAATAGGTGTACATTGCTCAAATTAATTATCTTGAACAATAACTCATTACCATTTGCAATTGCAGTCACGTAGATATGAACTGCTCATGTAATAATGGCACTGTTGCTTACAGTGGCAAGGACTTGTGTATAGTACTTACAGTCAGGGCAAACGGAAACTTTTAATTAGGCACGTACTACGTTATATTAAAGCTCCTACGTAGCATCTAATGATAAATATTAAGGCCGTAAACAAGAATTTTGAATGAAATAAAAATATGGTTAAATGTTTATTACTGCAGTATTTTGCAAGAACATATTTGAAAATAGTACTTTCATATGAAAATCAGTTTTATCCAAAAAAGAAAAATATTTTCGATTGAACTTGATGTTTCTAATTTGATTGCTATACTACAGTTGTGTTTATAAAATAGGCTACACGATTTTCCCATCTAAATCATCGTCCAGAACGCCATTGTCCATCTCAACAATCTTGTTACTCTACTCCGTCAAAACATCGATAAAGCCCTCGAAGCTCTCGCTAAAGGTCAATTCGCTCGAAGTGCACCGCACACGCCATCGTACGGTGTGGCACATCCAGATGCGTTATTAAGAGAATAAAAAGGCCGATAGAGGAGGGCGCGCTTTATTGCTCGGCCAAATGGATTCTTTACGAGGTCTACGCGTCTTTCCATAAAACTCGACGCGCTGTGCGTCCGCTTCATATATATAGATAGGTTAGTACCTCGACTGAGGCTGTATCAGGAAAAGTTCAGCGTGGCAGTCAATCTTTCTCGGCCGGTAGGGTGCGAAAAAATGTGTTAACAGTTTAGTAGGTATAGAGTTGGTGGACAAAATGAATTTTCGGGGGAGGAAAGTTTCAGTATAGGGTAAATTACGAAAAGTTTTCGCTGGAGTTTATTATGCACGTGCAGGTGTGATGTATCGGTGGTGTAGTTAATCATTGGTGTGGAAGAAATAGAAGAAGAAGGTTTTTCTGAATTATGTACTGCTGCATAACAAAATGTTTTAGTGCGTAGATGATTTGACATTTTATGAGATTTAGAAGTTGTTATATTTTTGCAGAAGTAATATATTGGCAATTTAATAACGTGTGGGCTTTTAATAAATAACTAGTATTGATATTACAAGAAAATCAATTAGTATTATATAGAAATCTGACTTGTTTTCTAAATGAAGAAGAAAACAAATTTTTACATTATAGTTTTAACAAAACAAATTAAGAATTCTTCTAAAGTGCTCCATTAACAAATAAAGGATAATTTATTTTCAGTATTGCAAAGTGGTGGTTTTAATTTTAAGATTTTTTCGAATATTGAAAATTTCTTTTAAGGGGTATAATTGTGTTAAAAGATATTATTTATGATGAAAAACATTTTCGTTTCTATCAAAGTCAAATTAAAAGATATAGTACTTATAGGTTACTAATATCAACTATGAGCTAAAATTACTTTCTCAACTGAATTACTAAAAGGACTTCTTTCTGTAAGTAAATGCAACAAAAGGTAAAATACTATAATTTTTATCGTTAGACCTCATCCCAGTAAAAACTGAAGTTTATCAATAAGACGCAGAAGTTCGTTAGATCATTTACTCAACCTTATTGTTATAAAAAATCAAAGATATTTAGGATTATAATAAAATCTACGCGTAGTTGGGAAAATTCACAAGTACAGTATCCATTTTTTAGAAGTTGGTTCGGCTATACTTATTGTTTTTTAGTAATTGTAGAACTTGAATGAATGATAGCCATTCACTGGTTTCATCTGCTACATCACTTTATCGATAAGTTACTGTTTTTCTTGTAATACCAATAAATTATGTAACAATCAACTTTAATTGTAGTTATTAGGTTAACCTAGAAACAAAAATTAATTTTTTATTTTAAAACTTCTTATAATTTTAAAAATTTTGATCAGATTTGAAATTAATACTTTTTCTAAAATTCCAAAGAGTTATAAAAACTCCTATTAAGAAAAAGATAGGTGACTTTTTTTTTCATATATATATACTTTATTCGCGATCTTGATAGTAACATACTTTCAATTATTCCAATAAATTTATCGAGTGGGCTAAAGCTTATTATATTCTAAAGAATTGAATTCGTCAATATATATGTACATAGAGACGAGTGAATTAAAAGTTTCCCGAACTTTTACGAAATTTCAGTTACTGCATTAAAATATTTTATAAATGCAGAGATCAAACAAACAAAGTAGTAAACTTGTAATAAGCGTTTCTTTCTTATATTCAGCTAAGTAGCTGAGATAACAACGAAGAAAGTACTTTACCCCAACAGTAATTTATGCCTTGGATCTAACTTTCATATTTTTCTTGACTAACTTTAGAATTGGAGCAGCTTTAAATTCATAAACAAATAATCAACGTTCTCATGCAATTTCCATTTTAACAAAAATATATGGTATAATACTAAAAAAATTTCTTATTCTTAAAAACAAGCTATCAACCATCTCAACGTATCCCCGAATTCGCATATTTCGCATAATGATCTCAAAGCATCAAACCATACGGACACCAGAACTTGACAAATTTCTCATCCTCACCAAACTAATACTCACCGGCTCGTTAATCCGCCGACTGCGCGCGTGCAAGTTATATATAGGTACCGCTAAATTTCAAGTGCACACGCGCGCCCGCATCTCTCGATCTCCCGCGCGCAACTTCATTCACGCGGCAATTACGAATCTCCCTCCCTCCTCCGCTGCAATTAACTCATGCGGACTATACTACCAACTTTCAGCTGCAGCATCGCGTTTCGATCGTGGCGAAGGGCGCGATACTTTAACGTGTTTTCGCGACCTCCAGCAGCGGCGCAAGGCCGCGCCCCAAAATTTACGACTGTGGCTGCGAGAGTCTCCCGCTCGCTGGCTCTCCCTTCGATTTTGCAGCGAGTATACGAATGCGAGTGTGTGTATACATGTATGCATTCGCGTTAGCGCGCGCGACAAGATGAATTTTCGAGCGGAGACGTTATTTTCCCCCCGAAATTCGGGTCTCGCGTGTTTAGGGAAGATGGCGCGCCGCAAGTTCGGGTTATATGTACGATGTGTTGTTCGGATTTTTCGCCAGAAAATCCGTGACTGCGGATTCGATGTACGTTTTCGCTGGCTTTATTTATCATTAAATACGAATTTTTATCGTCTTTTCTTTTATGTTTATGGCATGGCAGCGTTTTGCACCCAGTCGTACGATATTTTTAAGATTTGATCAATAATATTGTTATACGGTTTAAGTATTTGGCGTACAAAATCTAGAAGTAATGTTCAATAAAGTTAAAAGTTACATAAATCAACAACAATGCCATTTTTTATTGTTGATTAATGAATTTTTTATCTAGTTTGAATATTTATTTGGTGGAGTGCTTGGCATTATGTAATTTTAATTAAACTAAAGTAGATATTTTTTCAACTAAATCAACGGAACTCATTTCACAGCTCGCTCATAATATTAGAAACGACGTTCTAAGCTCTCAACTTTTAAGGGAGACATATAATTGTATATGACTTTGTAACTAGAATTTTCATTTGTTATCGCAGCACCTAAAAAAGTTCTTACTTGCCGAATGTAAATGCAACATAAAAAGACCTTCAGAAGTTTTAACTTAATACTATAGTAAATCTCTTCTCAACACTTTTCTTTGCTTTCTTGTTTTCTTTCTCCCAGTTTATGTCGCTTTACCTTCTTCCTCTGCTTTTCTCATGTACTTCTCGCCTAGTTTCTATGCGAAACCTGGGCATCTCAGAAACTTATGCCGAAATTTAAGCATAAAATGTTTCGACGAGAATCTCGCACGAAAACTGCGCCCAATTCCAAAAAGAACGAGAAAATATTTTTCCGAGTCATACTAAGGGATTTATGAATCGAATTTTAAATTCGGTAGAGATGTAAATGCAAACTTTCTGAATAGATACATATATATTGAGAAAATTTGCCGTTGTCTTCGTTTGCAAAATTACTTCCACCGTGTGGTTGTTCCTCTTGTCCTAATAATAGAATTTACAGGGTTTCATCTTATTAAAAAATATGATAAAAATATCTTAGCCTGGATCTTACTGATATTATGAACAAACATGCGGAATACTTCCATAAAATGTTATTCTACAAAATACAAAAGAAATCGCACTCTTCACATTTTTCGTCGACAAGAAACTTTTCATCGGAAAAATACTTGTCACCTAAGGATTCCATAAAGTACGAAGCATATGCGGAGATTCGCGCCCGAGTGTCCAAAACTACAAGGGTGCACACGCGCATACTTATAACCCACTGGCGCGCGCGGGCGCATATACCTCCGGCCAACCTCTTTATCCGAAGAAAGAACAGGAAGGAGAAAAAGAAGAGCGCGCGAGAGCTATCAGCGGGTACATGCAAGGTCTCGGAGTGAACTTTGGAACGTCGCCATTTCCGCCCATAGCGCTTATCATCTTCATCTTTCGCGCGAGCGCTTCCGAGTGTGATGTCTTATATATGTGTCCGTGCGCGCGCGCGCATACGAGCGACTTCTATTTGAAAGAGAGAATAAAACTAGCGGCAGGCCGCCCCTCCTCCGGATTACTCGCATATATATATACACGCGAACCGAAGGCCTTCTTTTTATCGTCTCGCGTAGACGCGCAAGCGCTTTAATGGACCCACTCTGTCGGTGGTACCGCGGTGCTCCTCCATCGGCCTGTATATTTGCCTAATGTAGCGTGGGCTCTTTTACGACGCGATAAATGTTACGTATTGCGAGCTCGCCCGTCCCTTGCACAAAAGTTTCTGGGACGGGTGTCCGGGGGGGTCGTTTTAAAGAGACGACCGCGGCGGTTACAATTATTGGGAATAAAGGACGTCGTTGGCCGTTTTATTTTGGAGCTTGGCTTTCATATTTTTTTCGGGTAATAAATGACGCCGTTTGGGGATAGTGGAACTCAATCTAGCTTTCTCTGCGTTAAAGTTGATTGATTGATGTTTTAGTGTGAATTTCAGGCAGTGATTGTTGAAATAATAATATTGAAACGGAGTTGAATTTTTTTACGCCTTATATAAACTAATTCTTCAATATTTGTTCAATCAAATTCTTGATTTATTTAGTGAGAATGCAGTAAATGTAAAGTTTGAATAACAACTAAATTGAATTTATTTTATACCTTCGGTCTCCGATATTGAATGAACCGAAAACTGTAGTTTCGTAATAAAATAGGTAACACAATAAATGAAATTGTTACCTGCAAAACTTTTACTATATACATCTAGACATAACTTGTTTAAATATTATCAATCAATTAAATTACTGTAGTAGCTCTGGAAGTTTGCACACTGAGCCATATACCAAAAGTTAGTTTAGAAAGTGCCATCAGTCGAATTGCATCAATACTTTTATGATTGGTTTCATCACGCTTGCTCGTGGTATATGGAAGCCACCGGTTTTAGAAGTAATTGGTATGGCCGTTTAAATACTTGTTTTTGGAAATAAAAAACTTTTGTAAGCTCCCTGCTAGAAAATAGGCCAACTTCGTTGGTTAACATGTTAATCAAATGGAAGCATTTTTACTTAAAATCAACAT
>UXGD01006482.1:0-12437 GCA_900474315.1 Torymus auratus
TGCTGAAAATCGAACTTTCCGCACGTCGTATCAAAAAGTGCTGTACGATACATGTTCGGGAAAGAGATTCTCGTCTCGGGTGTAAACATCAAACGAGACGAAAATCTACTTATTTATTTTGTAATAAATCCATGAAAATACTAATTTTTTCCACTAAGCAAAATATGAAGAAGTTGATTTTTTTCTTGGGATATAGTTACTGCCCTCGCGAACAGATTTTTCCCTCGGGTGATTACTGCACCCTCGTGGTAAATCTTGTCGCTCGGGCAGTAAACCCACTCACGGGAAAAATCTGCTACTTTCGCTCTTTGTTACGTAATGTACTATTTTAGATAGTTATTATAATATTTTAATAAGGTTTATATAGACACAAGGATAATAAATAAAAAAAAAACAATTTTATACAAAATCAGGTTCAATATATTTTATACACATTTAGACATTAAAAATTACAAATTTTATCGCCAAAGAAAATGTAAACAATGAAAACTGTACTTTGCGATAAATAAAGAATGCACGTAAGCTCAGTGAAATAACTCGACTGCACATCGGTTCAATTTCCTGTTACTGTCATTTTGTGAAGTTTCTTCTCTCATGTTCCCGATGCGATTGACTCACACCAACGATATAACTATGTAATACGCACAATATGACTTACACACTAATTCAAGATTGATAATCACGCGAATATCATGTCTTTTCCCATAAATGTGTAGAGGTAACGTCAAAACGATTGTAAAAGATCGAACCACAAGTATAAGAATATAAGATTATTTGACTAGAAGAAGCAGTAACGAGTCAAACTGCATCGAGGCCGCCATCGATCTCAATTATCATATACTCTTTTAAAAGCACCCTGATAGCCAAACTAGCTTTATGCATTGTTTATACGTCTTGTAGCACGTAACGGTTAAGCGCAAATCTCTTCGAGATGAAGAGAATGTACATGTACTTCTTAAATGTCATCATTATGCTTACGAAGGTATAAGATAACGCCCAGCATTATCAAAAAGTACAATTACTCTTTATGTATGCTGTATGATTTATGTTCTAAATATTAAGTGGAAAAGTTTTGTTTAAATGTGTAACACTAAGTATATGCTAATTATATTATTTTGAGAAATACTTCAAACAATCGTTCGATATAAGTATGCGTCTTAAATTTAACTTAAACTATATCATTCAGAAAAATGTAAAATATACATACTTGATATAACACACTTGGTAAAAAGTAATAATTTAGATCCGTATTCTTAATACAAAAACATACATTTTGTAAAAATTTTGTTTTAATTTCGTTGAATCTCTAATTTTTAACATTTATCAAAATTAAAAATTGTAAAAAAGTAAAAAAGTCTTACAACGAGATTTTAACGTAAAAACGAATAAGAAATACAATTGTGGAAATCAATTATAATGGCAAAATAACATAGGTAATAAAAATACCTAATATAAATGGTAGCTTCGATTAAAGACTAAATAATTCCGGTAACCGTGGATATAGTTGACGTTTGTATCCTATTTTAAAACTTTTAAATAAAAATAGAATTATTTGTAAGTCGCGTTCGTATCAATACGTTTATAGAAAAATAATCCTGTTTGAGAAAACGACAGGATTGTCCATTATACGCTATTTGATTCTGTATGAAAATATGACAAACATGTCCATCTCTTTAAATATATTTGTGATCTTTTTGTAACGCTTTGTCGTTTTTCTGAGGTATCGTCAATCGTGTAATTTGTATCGTATGTAGTATATATAAGGCAGTTTATAAAAGTATTTTATTCTCTTTGTAAGTAGTCGACCTTTGCTCACTATAGCTTAAACTTAAAAAAACTAATCTTTCAAACTTGTGTATCGCTAAAATTACTTTGTAAAATTATATCTCAATAGTTTCTTACAACTAATACAGATTTTTTATTATTTTGAAATAGCTTTGCATAATCATTGGAAATCTCGGACAATTAAAACATTAACAATGTACAAATATTGTACTAATACTTCTATAAACAAAAGATTAATCAATTTTCTTCGAGCACAGGATTAATACTTTTCGTTGAAACGAAAAAGAATCATAACACAGAATAATTACACGTAAAATACTAAAAATGTAACGTTAAAATACTCAATAGAAAATAAAAAAAAAAATTAAAACCTTACTAATCATTGGTAAAATCACAAATCCTACTTCAAAATAATAAAAGGCACCCGCATCGCTATACGGTGAACATATGACACTCAGAGAATCGTCGATCCATTTATCCGCGCGGATCCCGCATAGTGTAGATATATATATTTACACTCGCTTACAGTAACTTTGTGATCCTTTTGGCTATCAGGAGAAGAAAACGCACTCGCCTCCACGAGGCAACGCCATCACAGGACGTAAAGAACGAAATAAGAAAGAAGGAAAAACGCGAAAGAAAGAGACGGAACAAACTCGAAGCTCTCCTCCATCCCTCCTCTCTCCCCTTGAATAATTCAGATGCAGTCGCTCTCGTCGGTCACCGCGGATTTGGCTCGGTAGGATTCGGCGTAGGGGTTCGTCTTCTCCTGGAGCTGGGCGGGTGTTGTGGTGACGCAGGTGGCGCGCGACGTCGAGCTCGTCGGCCTCGAAGTCGAGTTACGGGAGAGAAAGTTACCCTTGCAGCCGAAGCGCTTCATAAGCAGCCGCTTGATCTTATCCTTCCACACGAAGATGATGAAAATTATCACGCCCTGGAGGGTGTTGGTAAGGTCGGTGATGTACCAGACAGATTTTGGTAGATTCGTGCCCTCGCAGAGCCACGAGATTATCTCCATGGACCAGTTGATGCCCATCACGATGAACAGCTTCAGGTAGAGGTTGAACCTGCGCACAGACAAAAAATTTCAAAGTCGTTAATCATCCGGGGGCTGTATAGGGTAAGTTTGTTGGTCTGCTTTATGGTCTTTATATCCGCGGGTTTTTCGCGCAGCAGCCAAAGTTGTGAGAGTGTTTTAAAGATAACGTTGTGCTTCTCAGAATTGAAATGTGCGAATAACGTATTTGTGTAGATGAATGATTGTGTTATAAGTGATTTTTGTTGTTTTACTTTCGTTCTTGAAAATTTGCATTTTCTTTTAAAACAGAGAATGCAAAAGAAGTGGGATTTTCATCGATTAGCGATGCAAATAGAGCAGCTTTCAAAGCATCGGAGAATATTTTACGTAAACATTGCCGACCTGGCGTTTATTCGTTCAGAGGTGGCTTTTGTAAATACGAAAACAGCCGGAACGTGCAGCGAACCGCCTTTCATTGACGATTATGCGACGCAAATTTGTTGCGAGAAAACGCGGTAAACGGATTTCAAGTCCGCGTCCCAGTTATCGATTTCCAATGCGTAAACACGAGAAAATCTTTTGCGTAAACCATAAGAGATGCTATATAGTTGTAAAAAAAATGATTTAGTTTTTTACTTAATTTTTTTAGGCTAAAGTACACACATTGGAAAAATTTCTACGACTTATTTGACTGCTGTTGAAGCTGCGCATGAATGACATTTAACATCACGTATATCATTAAAGTTTAATGGCCATCCTTCGGATAATATATCGATAGTGAAATTCTTCGGAGTGTGTTTTATGAGCAAGCATTAAAACTTTACTTATCTTTATAAGACAAGAAAATTATGAATCCTAAAGACTGTGTTAGGAAAATTATAGCTCGGAGATTTAATTTTATTACACACTTTACATTACACGCTAATAGTTAAAAATTTGAAAATTAATGTTTTCTCTTTTCTAATTTATTTCAATTTAGTTCAATGAAACGAGTAAAAGTTGTTGTTGTAAATAAAAATTATTATCACAAATAAAGTATCAATCCATCGCGTTTAAATTTTTGCAAGCGGCGTCAAATTTCCACGCGTTTGTGATTTCCAATTATCTACGCCATCAATTTTACCGACAATTTCCTTCCGTTTATTTTTTGCTGACTAATCAAATAAAGTTGTCCTACTTAATTAAGGTACACCCGGGTACACCCTACGTAATTGAATCTCTATTAGTCTATATACTGAAACTTAAGTTTCCTTTCGCCAAGAGGCAATAACTTACAATCTTGGGGATTACCTTACAAATGATCATTGGAATCTCCTCCAATAAGTTGAATAACTTGTACGTGTAATAGTGCTTAATTAAAATAACTCTTCAAATATTATAAATAAAATGTAATAAATACAATAAATTAATTATGATTCATTGATAATTAATTTTTGTAACAAATAATTTTTTTTTATTTTATGGTGAACTATTTAAGAATTCTTTTATAGTTATCTAGAAATATCTGTACAAAACTTTGTAATAAACCAACCCAACATTTGTTGAAACTATTATTAAATGCACTATCTATATATTCAAATTTTCCGATTGGATTATAAATCGTTTCCTATTAATAATTGTATTTTTGAAACAATCGCAAGCGGAATCCAATAACAACAACACGGCAGTTTCCATGAAAATTTGCATGACGTATCCAATGAAAACCATTGTGAATTTTGGGAGTAAAACAATTTGGCATTCCCAAGAAAGTTATTTGCGAATTTCGGCGACCGACTGCGCTCTTATTTGATTATCCCGAGACGCACCCTCGCTTAAACTTTTTTTAATACCAACATTCTCTTTTTCTCACAACTCGTAAACAAACAAAAAAATTTAATTTTTTTTATGATAATAAATCATACGCACCACTGCTTGTTGTCGTCGTGACGTCTGCTATCGCTACCTTTCAGCTGGCGGGCTGTGTCCTTCTTGTGCCGGATGATTTTGAGAGCCGTCAGGATGAACAGACAGATATTGCAGACCACCGTCACCCCCATGGGGCCGTAAAAATATATGGCCCTCGCTGCGCGACCTGTCGACCAAACACATCACAATGCATATAGTATACTGCTCCGTATATAAAACACTAAAAAAGCGCTTGGGGCTTCATGTACCCCCTTCAGTGCCCAAACGATCGTATAGTTTATTTCAATTTTAACGCCTCCGCACGTTGTTCCTTTAATGTTAATAATAGGAATCATATATTTCATCTGCGTGTATAAAAATACGCGTGTTCTCACGGAATTGAAGTAATTTTTCACGATAAAAGTTGAAATTTTATGTTTCTGTTTGCTGCGCGTTTCTGATGACGTTTAGTAGAGTTTTTAAATTGTGGGATCTTTTTATCAGCATTTGCATTTTAAATTGTCTCTTCGTAAAAGTTCTAATGCCGCGTTAAAATTTAATAATTAGAAAACGTCAGTAATGAAGAGGATATAGGATTACTTTAGCGCAAAAAAAAAGTTTCACGTACTCTCTTTAACGCTATTCTCAAACTTGTAATGCTATCTGGTTCTCCCCGTTGCTCTTTCTAAAGGAGTTCGCACAAGTTAATCTTGAAATTCAAATTTTCGCGGCGTTACAATACGCCGGATTACTTTGTACCGAAGCGAGCGTGCGCCATTCTCGTGAAAATTAGATGACCTAATTTCTTTTCTCTAGAAATACACATATTATTTCTTTTGCTCTTTTTCCGGAAGACTTTTGAGACTGTTCCCGAGAAAAACACTCAAGCGGCTCGGCTAAGTGGTCGCAAAATTTGTCACGTATCCAAACGATTTTACGAACACAATCGAAACTCTTCTTCGCACTCGGTGGTATTCTATAAACTTTTATCGTTATTCAAAGCACGGACACTTTTAAGAAGTTGTCCCGCGGGTGGCAATCAACTCGCCCCTTTAGAAAAAACAGAATGGAGTACGTGAAACGGACATAAAGCATGCTATTAAATGTACATTATGAGATGTACGTTTCTTAAAGTCTTTTTCTTTTGAAAAACTACGAGAGATAAACCTATACTTTAAGCTATATGCGTAGGCGGTTCAGTACCATATATTTAAAATAATATGTCTTCATCTTTGTATGTATAAGTATATAGTTTTGATTTGTTAACTTAACGATAACCCTAAAAATCATCCCAAATGAAAATATTAAAATAAATCTTCATAATTATTAAATCATAAAATGCAATACGTAAATATCTTCCCGAACTGAGTTTATATTATTTTTACATTATTAAATACAAAGAACAATAAACACTAAACTGCACGTCTACTACTTTTATTTTCACTTTAAAAATTCAAATCTCCACTTTACCGCGCCGGACCATAACACCACAACAAGCTCCAAAATAATAGATTTACCGCTCGGAATGAGACTCTGCATATTTGACGAAAACAATATACAGTCCGCCCGCTTTCACGCCCCCGCCTGGGCTAGACTCTCTCGAAATGAAAGTTTAATCAAAAAGCCAGTTGCGCGCACTTACTATTGAACCAGCAGCTGCCAACACCGAATTCCGGGCGTATGAGATATGTAGGTATACCCGGCACCAGGTCCATCACCATGCAGACGATGGTCAGTATGGTGGCGCAGCCCCAGGCGTAGATCGAGTACATGATGAATTTCTTGCGCTCGCGCTGCTTCACGCTGCCGTGGAGGGACCGGAAGCCGCTGAAACAGTCAAAGTTTGATACTTAAGAATCGGGTAATGATATCTCGTTTTGTGGATACGTTGTCATCGACTTTGCTATATGTATTTTTTGGGGATATACAATGCATTGTGCACACTATTGTACGATGAGCTAATACATGTATATTACATTGATGTAAGATTTCGAATTGTGGGTGGTTGAAAAATGCGTTGTGGAAGACGTGGGTGTCATGTGATATGGAGTACAAAAGTTTCAGTTGCAGCATTCAACTTCTAATACTTGAGTAACTATAAAGCTATGTAGCACGCTACAATATATATGATTGTTCTAATTACGAGTTGCCTTATAATTAAATAGTGTTTCTTTTTTCTTACCGAATTTTTCAAATTCCATTACAATGTTATCCCATGGATAGCAAAAAAAATATATAATTTTATTAATTACTTATAGTTAGTTATTGAATAGAAGTATAATAAAAATTTAAATCTAATAAATTTAATAACATTTGGCATTTAGAGAAATATAGAAGTGAACGAAAATAAGTTTCGCAATATTCCTTGATCCTTGGAAGATATTCATACAATTTTAAAATAGTTAAATAATTTTGTTTACTTTAGATTTTATTTATAGTGCACCTCGGAAGTATTAGAAGTTTCAATACAACTAAAATATCTTACTAAACTCACATTTCAAGAGTATCTTGAGATGCAGCGAGAAAGAAAAATTGGAAATGTGTCCACACTTATAAAAGAGGAAAGTTTGTTTCTATAAGACATGATCTCAGGTCTATTTACTCTTCCAAAAGAATTTCGAAAGCTTATTTTTGCTATCAGTCATATTATGTTTCAAACTTTTCGATAGGCTTGCTATATTACTCTCTCATCATTTTCACTCAACATTTAAAAATTATTTTAAAATATAACATTAAAATCTAAGTATATCTAACAAATGCAATTGCAAAACTTATTTCTACTATAATATTAAATGAAATTTTGGCATTTGAAAAAAAATCCATAGTACTGTGTAATTTAAGAAATGCATTATGCAGGCACTATTCAGTTTGAAAAAAAAACTCGCGAAACAAGTATGTATACGCATCTAACACTCAGAAAAATGCAAAGTCAAAGAAACTACTCGCTATATTCTACTCGTGCACTACTTTTACAAACACAAAAAAAAATTCTGGAAAAATGCATGTCTAATAACGTATATGTATAATAAAATGCAAATGGAAGAGAAGAAGACTATTGATCATACGGATGAGACTCTCACCAGTAGTTATTCGGTACTTTTATCATCGCCGTTTGCAGGCTATAGCAAGAGAGAGAAAAAAAAACATACAGATTTCGCTTTAATAAATGATCGCTCTTGACGAAGATTCATGTGCTATAAAATGCCGAGTGAAACGAAATTATTATACAACTCTGATATATTCAATATTCTACCGGACTACGTGCGGCACACACGCACTGCCGCAGTATCAAAAGCTGTCTATTAAGTATCATTACATTTTTACACGCGCGCAGTGTGAAACCTGACGGGGATTCACGTCTCGTTAACGGCTCTATACATAAGAGCGATAAAAATTTCCTCATCTACAAGAGGCCTTCGAGCGATTCTGGGCCCCTCATTTTTGCCTTTTCACCATCATAATACTTCCTAGAAATTACTATATACACTCCATTACATCAATATTATTCTTATTGAGAGAACGAAATGTTTTGTCAAAGTCCTTTTTTGTACGCTATGATAGGATACCGCATTATCATATCGCGCTATCCCATTTTTTGCACTCTCCCATCGTACATATATAAGTCGCGCGCACGGACCTACGTACGTTCGTACGCACACCGCGTCCACATGACGCAGCTCTTTCCTCTCTGTCTCTCATCACCCGCGAGATAATATATATTAAAAAAATCGGCGCCGCGCGCGAACAAGACTGCGAATATCATTGTAAACACCCAAGTATAATACCTATACTAATGCAAAAACAGCACGTAATCCTCTTCCCAAGAAAGGCAATTAAACAAATGGCTCCTCCCGCGTATTTATTAATTAATGCACGTCGGAGCGACAGCCACGTTACACCTACTTTTTCGAAGGATCGCCGCAGCCGCTAAACTCAATTCGCCTGTGCGCACTGCACGCGAGAAATAGACGATGACACCGCGCGTCCACGCCTTTTACGACGCTCGCGGGAAATTCCTTTAACGCTCGCAAAACTCCGCGTGCGTCGTGTCTGTTACAGCCGAGACTCTTTACGGCTCTCGCGCAATTAGTGGGAGACTCTGACGCTTCGCTCTCTCTCTCTCTCTCTCTGTGTATATAGTACGGACTTCGCCGCGCCATTTCGCCATAAGTTACGACGGCTTGATAGAATTGACCGCGAGCGATAGAATGTGCGAGCCGTGACTATATATGTTTGCTCATCACAGCTTGTTGGCTTTAATTGAAATTTGAAATTAGGAATCTGTTGGAGGAAAGGGGTATCGAATTAAAGGGGCAGATGTTTTTCCTAGTTACATACTGACATGCGAGCAAATGTAAACGTTTGTTTTGAAGTTTCTTGTTATCGCGACGCGCGGCGAGCACGTTAAGTGTGTTTGAGGAACTAATTAGGTGAAAAAATTGTGGGATCTTTTATTGGCCTTCGAATATGTGTGCATATCGTAAATTGTTATGGACAAATTATTGTCATGTTTACGATAGCTTTTAGCGTTGCTAAAGTTTGTCGAATGCAATGTTTATATGCGAGAGCGACAATGAGAGCACCATTATCGTTAGCGACAATGACATTTTATATTATTCGGCGTTGATGATGTTTATGCGTCATATTTCTGATTCATGACAGATTTTAACGTAATGACAGGGTTGTCGTTTTTTATTTTTTTTATTTTATGTCTTTATCAATCTCTATTGAGACTATATAGCCAGGGTTGTCGGTTGGTGTCACTTTTATATTAAAATGTGTATTGATAAATTTAAATGTAATTGACTCATAATTCATATATTATCATTTTAAAGTAATTTAAATATTATATTGAATTTAATAAAATTTCTTTACAGCATATCATTTTTACTTTTCGCAATCTCTAAAAGCCAATGTTTAAATTTTCCATATTTTTTTTAACGTTGCGATGAAAATAAATCTCATATTACCTAACGACATATCGATTCTGGTATAAAGTTATCTTTACACCCATATTCATCGACGGTACTCTGCTCTAACGTAGTGTACAGTTTCTAAAATACGACGTCATTAAAATTGGTTATCATAAGAAAACATATATGCATGCGCAAACTTTCATAAGTTTCCTATAATATTATTTTATAGCATCAATATTCTAGTGTTTAGTTCAAATGTCAAGAAAATATTAAAGATATGTAATATGCAAATATACCGTGCGCATCTTCCCGAAACCCATAAATTGCCCTCAAACCACTTCCACGTTTATTCTCTTTTGTTATATATGGACCACGCACCAAACCCTTTAAATCATCATCGCGAAAGAAAAAAAAAACTTTTTCCCGTTACCACGAAACGAGAAAAGAACCTCGGAACTTATCGGCGGAATTCACGCTTATAGACACAGAGAGCGCGCGCGAGATAGCAATAATATCTGTTCAAACAATCGGCGCCCGTCGTGACGCATCGCGCGGGTATAAAAAGCTGGCGGCGCGCGCGTTCGCGACTCACGAACGGTGTTAATCATAAACTGGCGCCGACTTATTTATATTATACGCACCCAAAAGAAAAAAACACACACACACACCTATATATATATAATTCTCCTTTCCTCTCATGTCGTGATCTATCTAACGCGCAGCGGGCGGTTCCCTCACTCTCTCTTCTCTCTCCATAATTGATAGTCGCACCCGCTCGAACAATGGAGCTTGCGCTGCTGCTGCACCCACGCAATTTCCGAAAATTTCCCCGAACCTGTGCGCTGGGGGGAGGAGGAGGACCGGGAGTACAGGAGAACGCGGGGTGGTTTTCACTTTATGCTCCATTGACCCACTTGTTCTTGCGTGATTCTATAGCCCGGTGTGTTCGGGGATCTTTCGCTTGATGTCTTTTTTTTATTTCCCGGGTTTTAGGAGGTTCTAGGAATGCGGCCAAAGTGTTTGGCGGATTTTTCCGGTACGTGTACGGCTTCGCGATACTTTTATTAATATTCTGGGTCAGCGCCTCGTTTATTTTTCCACCTATTTTTCGATACACACTCAGAAGCTGCCTCTTCCACGTGTTTTTAGCAACGTTTATATATATTTTAGAGCCGTTTTAATTCATCTAACGTCAAGGCTAGTGGCCCGCCGACATAATTCCGGCGAAAAATTTATAGCAACGACGCGCGCGCGTTATTTACTTACAATGCACAGCTGCTGCTGCTGCTGCTCACCAACACCCGTGCGTGTATATGTGTGATGGGAAATTCGATGCGGGTGCAGGTTTTCGCAAAATGAAGGAGAAACAACGCTGCTGTTACGTCGCAAGAGTGAGAACAAACACACATAAGTACACTTTTATCCGAGTGTTGACGGCATCGATCGACTCTTCATTACAGTGAGCAAGCAAATTAATAAATTAATACTGAAAATTAGATTGGTTATCAGATGTGTGGAAGCCTCGACGCATCCATTTTTATAATAGATCAAAGAAACCGCTCCCCTCGCGTCGTCTCAAAAATGACGTGCAAGTATATAATGTACTTGAAAGCGCCCCGACGACCTTGTCACTCTAATAGACACCCTTAAGAGGCTTTTTGCTGTTTTAGAAAAACGACAGGGATTTCGAAGCATCATCGCAATGTATTTTGGTTGTTTTTTTGAGTGATATCAGTGTTGCCGGGTATTTTTTTTTTTTTTTTTATCGAATGTAGCTGTAAATAAAGATATTTATGTGAAGAGCCGGTCCCGTATTCGAGCGTATCTCTTATTGATACGAAGTAAATCCAGATGGTACGTATATAAATGACATACTTTTACGATGGTCATGATGAAAGTGTTTATTATCCTGTTGTTCGCGGGCTTTCATTGAATAAAGAAAGCATTGTTTTAATCAAGCTGGTGACGCATTTTTTAAACGTAAAATTTATTATTAGTAAACAATATTTGGGAAAAATGAGATATCGAGGCTAAATTCATTATTGTTATTAGCGCTGAGAATTTAAACGACATTTTCTGTGTGAATCGAATGGAACTTTATTCTGTTGAACTGTGTTAAAGGTATATTTTGAGATATACTAATTCAAGTACTGGTATTATTATCGAAAATTAAATCTAAAAGTGTCGAGGAAATACTGCAATGCACTTTTCTCTTGATAAAAATTGATTGTTTTTAGACGACGTAGCGTACGCGCTTTCATTAATCAATATTTTTATAAAAATCTGTGATGAATTGTTACAGCACGCGACAGTGAATAAAGTAACAGTTTGGTCAGACAGGTGAAAAAAATGGTTCTTGAATGACGAGGAAAATCTAACCGAACCACGAATATAAAACTAAAATATATATTTACGTTCCCGAAACAAAGCCTTGTTAAAAATTTAATAAATTCTTATTTCTTTTAGAACCTCTGAAATACGCGATTTTAAAATCATTACCACATTTATGGAACCAAATTTTCACCTAATCCACGTCACTTTCCCAGGAACGACGCACGCGATTCACCACTCTTTCCCAACGACTTGACTTATTTTACCTTAAAAGCAAACGAGTCGGTCACAAATCAAACTGCATGCCACACCCAATTAGAATAATTGCTTTGATTTCTCAACTACCTTTATATACCTATGTGCGCACGCGCGCATCCTCGGCAAAAGACCAAAAAAGCCCCACACACGATCGAAAGCATGAATAACAATGAATACCAGCCGGTGAGAAATACCATCACTCGGGGGGAAGGCAGCGTCGGCTTTTGTGTTTCTTCGACGCGTGA
>UXGD01006483.1:0-12433 GCA_900474315.1 Torymus auratus
AAGATTTCTTGAAAATTTGGTCGGTGATCGTCAGTTTTCAACACATCATTGTAAACTATAGATAATAAACAATTATTAACATGTTTGTTTTTGAAGTACTTATATGTTTTCAACTTACAACAGAAAAATTAATACTTAAAAATTGTTCTCCTTCCATAAGAGCCTGTATTAAAAAGTACGAATTTCATCGAATTTCAACATTTTTTTCCTTTTTCATTTAATCGATGACCCTATTCGGAACACAATCCATTAAATAGCTTGGAATTTCAGCTTTCGATTAGGATTTTAAGTTTTTAGATTCTTATATGTATATGTTTTTAAAAAAATCGCCGGAGTCACCTTAATTACCCTATATATATGAACCAGCACCTTGATTGGGTCGCTTGCAGGAGTCAAAGATTGGCACGAACTCTGGCGCGACAAAGGTGAAGCTTCGAGTGCTACATATTCATAACCTCAAAAAGGAAATAGTATACGCGTGTAGCGCGTTTTAATTTGGCTTTATCTAAACGTACCATATCAAAAAGCATCACTTCAATAAATTGGAAATCAAAACAATATTTAAAAATGCACATAAATCTGTGTCGCTTCAGGAAAAAGGTGGCCATAATGTTTGTTGTTTTTGCTCAATAGTTGGATAGAAACTGCCGATCAGTTCGACAGTATCGCGGCATCTGTATATGGGGATATCTCTAGAACTTTTACTTTTCATGTTACTGCAACTTTCCACGTCTTTTTAATAAAAAATATATTATTTCAGCAACGAGAATAGGTAAAACTAAATGTTTTTTAAATGTTCCGTGTATGAAGCGATCGTTCTTGTTACGTATAAAGCGATGCGAGCGAGGAAATATACTAAATTAACTCATTACAATGCCGTCATACGCGAAATTTTGTACAGTATTTGCTCTATAAAAACTATAACGAAGTTTTTCTTCCATTAAGACTACCATATTACATTATTTGGTATCATATGTAAGTAGAGGAACTTTAATTCAGAGATGTGCCTGCAATCCAATTGAAATCAAGAATCCAAAAAGTTGCGTCAGTGCTTTTTCAAAAATAAAAATTTTCATAGTAATTCTGTTCCATACATTTTAACGTGAAGTTTTTTCTTAATCTTGCTATCAGATTTCATTTTTTATTAAATATACAATAATTTGATTTGTTGCACGTGTATGTGCCACGCATAGTTTAAAAGTTATACGACTTCAAAAAATTTTTCTCGAGCGAAACTCATTAAAAAAAAATATATTTTTGATAAGCACCCGCTGAATTTACCATTTTGAGTTCCAAAAGCCAGCGTAATCACTAGTTTTAAATTTCAAAAAGATGTAGTTAAATTGTTAAAGTGATATATTTAAAATTTAATACGATTTTGATACGATCAGGCCAAATAAGTTCGTTATTTGTATGATAAAATTTTTTTTTCGAATTACTTGTTATTTTTATATTATTTTCAAAGGTGTGCTCGAAGAAAACATTTTTTTTTTCTTGAAACACCGAATATTAAAAGTTCTGGAGATATCCTCATATGTGACTAAAGCAAGACTGACAATTTTTTTCTCAGTGTTTGGCATCCTCGCAAGTACCACAGCCCGCTCGCTGTGCACCAAACTTCGGCTTCGACTTGCACCGAGGTATATCCGCAGCGCGATTCGCTTGACTGGTGCACGAAACCGGTAGCCGCGGTCGTCGTTGCCTCGCATGCTAGAGGATGCTGCCGGTCGGTTTTCTTCGCTATTCACCCTCTTTCTCCGCGCCTGCGGTGGCCGTCAGCCCGCTTCTCCGCTAAGTCCTGTAGTGGTTGCCGTTGTCACCCCGCTAGCCACCAACACTTCTGCACCCATGCGCCCGCATGCGCTTTTCTCTCTTATTCTACTATTCTTGCGCTCCGATACCCTACTCCTTGCAATGCTGTCGGTGCCGCTGTCTACCTTTCACTCTTCCGCAGGTACTGCACTTGCTTATTATGATTGTTAAAATATCTTACGTGTTTCGGTATTTCCAAATATTACTAGTAAAATCTAAACTCGCTATATGAGTACAATTTTGTTTTTGAGGTTATGAATATAATTTTTCATTATGATTTCATTTTAATTAGTTCAAATAATAGGATAATCAGATAATCATAAGTGCAGACCACAACATCCGGCTATCATTCTTTTAAGAGTGGATTATTATGTTTGACCGATATCAAAAAATCCGATTGTTATGCATAACAATGGACATGTACACGAATTGAGCGATGTGACGATATCGATTTTCAAAATAAGAATATTCGGAATTTTGTAAAATTCAATAATAGATTTCTATGAGCTTAAAGAAGCAAGAAAAAGGAAATACGACAAGTTTAATTAAAAAAATTATGTCGCTTCAATAATGATTTCAATTTTTCCATCACTCCATTTATTCATGTCCAGTTTTTTATAGTAACTTTCAACATTTATGATCATTGACAAATCAATCATATTTATGATGCATCGGAGTTTAGTTTATTTTCTATTTTGTAAAAAATATATACATTACTTAAGTAGATCCTGTGAAGATTTTTATATAAAATTGATTTATGATTTTTTCTACTTCTTTGTTGCAGATTGTCTGGTTTCACGTTAGCAGGCAAATGCTTGTTTCTGTACATAAACATGTAGTTATGAAGATTCCTAGGTACTCCGTGTCGAGCGACAATCACAAAACTTGGTTGTTGCATATACGTAGCGTCGAGCATCAAGACCGGGGCTACTACATGTGTCAGATAAATACAAATCCTATGATGACTCAAGTTGGTTTCCTCGAAGTTGTTGGTAAGTTTAGTTTCAGCCTCATTTAAAAACGTGATGAACGGAAAGTAAAGCCAAAATAAAACGATTGTGATTGGCTGATTCTAATAATCTGTAACACTTGAAAAAAAATCCATGTTCTACCAAAAATGTAAAATTTGCATTTAAAAATAAAAACACAGTATACAAAACACTAAATGTAATATTGGCCCATAATTTATTGATTTATGAACTTAGAAAAGTTTTAAATATTTCTCTACCCTTTCAATCATACCTCTTTCTTATTATTACCAATAATTAAAAGGTTTTTAAATTTTTTTAAATATTTGTTTGTAGAGTAATGAAAAGGTTGATATACAGTATATAAATATAATGCATATAAAAACAGTAGTGGTGTAATTCTTTTATAAACAAGTTTTGGTTTCATTACAAATTGTGGACCTAGTCCTCCTATACATATATTAAATGTATCTTTTTTTTATTGCTAGATGGATAGACTGTATATTATAACTAAACTTTATATATTCTTTAATAATTAAATTAACCAATGAATTGAGATATTTTATTTTGTAATAACTGTATAATGTTAGCTCTTTATTGAGTAGTAATCGTAATATACTAAAAGTCCGATGAAATTAAATTTAATTCATTAGTAACGATTAGCTGAAGGTTCCGCTGTGTAAAGATGGCAGTGTAAGATAGTGATACAAACGGTTACGGTCACTTTATTGAAATCGTCTTCAGAATTTTTCTATAAATGTACATGGAAAGAAATATAATAAACAATGATGTAGGTACATTATAGTAAAATCCTGAAATTGGTTTTAATAGTCAAACCGGAATCGTTTTTGATGCCGTCTTTACTGCTGCCTTTAACAGCGAGTTTATCAGCTTTCTATATACATCATAAAATGAACTAGCGTTAATTTGGCACGCTATGAGCGCTCTTTCTTCGCTGCTTGTTGCTTTCTTTCGAGTTTCAAGATCGATTCGAGATTTCGAGACACCTCGCAAAGCGCTCGAAAACCGAACGAATATCGATCGCTGGTGGCTTGGGCAGTCTAGTAGACCTAAAACTATGAATATTTTTTACAAAGATTCATTTACACATTCCAATCAGCAAACTGATATGACAGAAAACTGAGTTCTTAACGAAACGGAAAAAATTTTTTGTTATAAAATTTCCATTGTTGCAAAAGTAGATTTTGTTCATTAAAAAAACATTCAATAAGTAGAGATAATTTTTTTTGTTTTTCATTCAATTTTAATTTGCAAGGTCTCATTTTTTTGCTTGTTCAATTTCAGGGGGAGTCAACGATATCAAAATAGCAAAATTTTCAAAACCTGCAAAGTTATATCGAATTATTTATAAAATTCAGTGACAAATTTACAAACAATTGGATATAACTTTTCAGGTTTTGAAAATTTTGCAATTTTGATACCGTTGACTCCCCCTGAAATTGAAGAAGGAAGAAAATGACACCTTGCAAATTAAAATTGAATGAAAAACAAAAAAGATTATCTCTACTTACTAAATGTTTTTAATGGTCAAAATCTACTTTTGTAACAATGGAAATTTTGTAACAAAAATTTTTTCCGTTATGTTAAGAACCCTGTTTCCTTTCATATCAGTTTGCAGATTGAAATGTGTAAATGAATCTTTGCAAAAATGTTCATAGCTTTAGGTCTATTAGACCGCCCAAGCCATCTTAATTTATATAAAGGACTAGCAAAATTCAAACGCGCTTCGCGCGTACTATTTTGTTTTTGCGGTTCTGCACACAATTTTTCACTATGATTTATAAGTTTTAATTAGTTTAAATGTTAAGATAATTGGATACAATTACAAAATCAAATATTTTTATTCTATTTTAATTATTTAGTATAGTTCTATAAATACTTTAATTTCAAAATTCAAAACTATAGCATATTTTCAATCTAAAAAAATTCAAATATTTGCCCCTTTTTTCAAATAACCAATCATATCGAGTCTTTAAATGAGTCAGTACTTCCGGTTATCATTTTTTAAAGAGAGGATTATTGTATATATTACTATTAAAAATCTTAGGGCCTAATATATACTGTAACTACAATTTCTCAATAGAAAATTTCTTTAATAATAACAGATAAATGTTACTAGCATGTGCTACCAACTAGAAATACGCACATAGAACTTTATAAAAACTACCTTACCGGAAAAAAACACGAATAAAACCATTTTCCATCGTATATAAAACGATGTTGCTTCGGCGAAAAATTCTATTTTTCCATTATAAAAAAAAGTCCGGCGCAGTCCTGGGCACGAAACTTCGTGTACCTATGCACGCAGGTGTACAGATTTTGTTTCTGAAAAAAATGGTTCAAATATCAATACCATAGAGACGCCCCGAAATAACGCTATAGGTCTTGCACTGGGCTATGCAACGAGATAAGCTTGTGTTTTCGATTACAGTGCCGCCCAACATATTGGATTCGTTATCGACGTCGGGCACGGTGGCAGTGCGTGAACATCAGAACGTCACGCTAACCTGTAAGGCTGAGGGCTTTCCGACACCCTCGGTCAAGTGGAAGCGCGAGGATAATCAGATGATACTCGTTGATCGTCGGAACAAGGGTAAGTTTGCGCTCTTCAGCTCTGCTCTTTATAATTCGAGTGTTGACACAGTAAATGCTAAGCTAATGATACTCTTTTGCAATGTCAAACTTTGAATAAATACGTGCTTTATTACATTCGTTTATAGATATTAATAGCATTTTAAAATAAATCGGAGGGCTTTACTGTGAACTAGCTATAAGTATTTAATATCAATTGATGTTCATATTATCCATTGAAAAAAAAAAAAATTTTTTTAAATAAAATTACGTGATAAACCTTCAATTAAACGCTAAAAGCATCGTTAAAATTTTATTCTTTTTTGTTTTCATTCATGTTGTCTTTGTATTTAAATTCAAATATGCAATAAGTCATATGCGTGCTTGGTACGAACAAAATCCGCTAGTTTTCAACAAATTACAGTTCCGTGGTAAACTTATAAATGATTTTCGGTGGCATTTCACTGAAATATGAAATTTAGAGAGTAGGGTACAAATACTAATAGATTTTCGAAAATAATAACTTAAGTTAATTCCATAAAATATGTGGTGAAATATTCTGTACTGTAAAATAGCTTACAAAACCCTTACAACTAGCCCAATTCCAGAGGTTTCAGGAATCAGGAAGACAAAGCCTTCAGGAGTAATTTATTGTATTAACAATTCGGCCAGTATTTTTAGTTTGACATAATAAATTTGTGTTCTGGCGCTATGAAATACAATGATTAAAGTCAGTTATTCTTCAAACTGAAAGGCTATCGCTTTTTTTTTTAATGAAAGAATATGAAATTATCTTGTCGTTGCTTTATGATCCTAAGCAAAATGTTGATTTGGTTCAAAGTTATGAAATAAAATTAACTCCATCTGAGATTTAAAAGAAAGGAATTTTTCTTTTTAAACAAACACTCTTTAATTTTCTTTCAATGATGCTCTGTGCATAAATGTGTACGAGCTTTGAATGTGAAAGCTAACAACACTTGTGAAATGAGATGCAATAATCTTATCAACATAGAAATTAACGCGTATCGCATTTCTCGCAATGCTCTTAATGAAATTAGCGGTTTCTCTTCAGCGAAGTCTGTAGACGAGTACGGCGAGCTAGTTTGAGAAGACTAACTTGTGCGAAACTTAGGAATTGATTGATGAAACATTGCACTTTACATTCCCATGGATTAGCAAAGACAATTAAAGTTCAGCCTTATCAAGACTGCCTTTCTGACTCTTATAAAATTAAGTATTAAGTGTACAGCTCTTTGAGGAGTACAACGCCCCAAATGGTCACAAATATGTTGAAATCAATGATGTATAGAAATAAAAGTTACTTTTGTAAAAATACTCTTATCCATTAGACATTCTTATGAGCAAGCCCCCCATAGTAAAGCATAGTAAATAATTTTTTATAATAATTAATTAGAAAAGAAGATCCCTTTCTTTAGATTAATAAAAAACTATACAAGTGGTCTTTTTGAGAAGGGACTACGCTGATTAGGCTTGAAATGAAAACGAAAAGGATGGTTAGATTTGTAAATAAATTTACTTTATTTCACGGACTAAACTTAGGCATCAATAATGAAATTATTATAGCCAGAGAATATCTCTTCATTATAAACATGAACGTCGTTCCAAAAAGTAGCATTTTTTCAATTGCTGATTTTAAGTATTAATTTACTGAATAATATAGTTCTCCATAATAACATTAGCAAAGAAAATTTGCGTACATAAAAAGGCAATTAAAATTATACCGTAAACCAACAAGAGAATATCGCAAAACACTTCCTGAAACGTGTATGAACACGTAGAAGCCGTGGTGCTGTTCCTTGGGGGCATAATAACTTCCTCGGCGCACATGCATAAACACGGCCGCGAATCCGATAAATGCGCTGGGAGCGCATCCACGTACATGCACGTGCACTTCCACCTCCTCGGCGCGGGCGCGCTAGAAAAAGAGGGTACATGGAGAGAAGAGGCCAGCAGCAGCGCCTGCGCGCGCGATATCGCGCGTATAATTTTCTTAACCGCGTTTGCCCCAGACACCCGCTCCCCCAGAGGGAGAACGTATGTGCGCGCGTGCACGCCGCGATGTAAACGGCAGATTAGCCGGGATTTATACTGAGAAAGCGAGAGCGGCAAAAGCGGCGCGTATAGGGCAAGGAAGACGGAGTGACGCGCGTGCGATCGCCGAGGGTCGAATATATATATATATATATACATATATATGATACGCTAAGCTCCAACCACCCTACGCTCGCACGGCGGCTCATCGCGCTTCTTAAATATTGTAGAGATTAATCAACTCGAGCCCCGTGCTACTTCGCCTTCTCCTTCTCTCTCTCTTTTTTCAAACCGATGCGGCCTGCGCGCCGCGCATTTACCTCGCGCGCAGAGTAAGGAAACTCAGCAGAAGCTGTAAGACTGAGATGAGCGTGTGAAAGGGATTATATCGGCTCGACTAAGGGGATGGCGGATGAAAGTCGCGGGAGGAAAGTGAGCAAACGAGGAAGGGGGAGAGTAGGAGGGAGTAAGGAGTGACAGATGGACCGGGTACGCGTTGTATATACATGCCAGGAGAGAAAGAGAGAGAGAGAGGAAGTGCTTTCATCAAGGATTTTCATGGGTTTGAGTTTAGCAAGCTTGCGCCTTATTTTCGAGTCGCTTAGTTATCTTGGGTTATTTTACTTTAGAAAAATGAGGTTATCCATTTTCAATGATTCATGTGATAAATTTGAATTCTTTAGTTATAGGTATTGTGTATAATGTCGATATAAAATATCATTTAATTTTTAATGTATCTAGGGAAGACCGGGGCTAGTTGGACAGCTTTTTTATATATATATATATTTTTTTTTTGTCAAAAACTATAAATTTAAACTTGTAGGTTGGCCATGGTTCTGAAATAAGTTCGCCATCAATAAATTTTAGAATAAGATAAGAATTAAAGATATTATGATATTAAATAAAACGTTTGAATTGGAGAACATGAAATTGAACAAATAACATTATAATTGAACTATTGAACGAGAAAAATAAGCTATAAAACATGCGTCCGCTTAAAATCCTAGATTGAGTATTATGGTCTCTGACCAGTGGATTTACTTTACTTATAGTGTCTTTAATCGACCCTTATAGTTAAAAAAGGTTTGCGATACATTGAAGCACAAACTTGTTACAGAATTAAAAGAATAATCCAGATACTGTCAATAACTTAATTTTATTATATTTATAGATTTTTGTTATAACAATAATAACAAAAATGTTGTAATAATTAATACGGATGTCCTACGATATACTTTTAAAACATTTTGACATTCATAAATGTGCATTAAAGATTGTTACAGTTCGAAATTCCGTGAAAATATAACGTGGCCAGTACTGGGAAACACTGTTTGGGAATCATGAAGAACCAACTTTTTTATTTTTTCAAGTAACTTTTTATTATTATAATAATTTAAAAAAAAAATCATCTTTTTATAAGGGGCCTTCCAAGGATCATTTCCTTTTTCGTATTTTAATTTTAATCCACAACAACAAAAGCTATAGCCGAAAATGCTATGGGTGCCACCACTGGGCAACTCTCCCCTATATAAGAAAGTTAGAGTTTCAACCATGTTGTGAAATACTTCTCTATACGCTGTAAAATTTCAAATCTTAATACGGAAATTACGCAATAATACGCAAAGAATGATAAATAAAACAATAAAGCAATGATCATACAGTTGTTTGTGCTCCTGGCTTTACCTACTCAGATTAATTGAAAAGCATAAATATAAAAGATCTCAATTAATTAATTATTATATTATATTAGTTAAAAGTTAGATTGGATTGCTATAACGAATTGTTTTATAAAATCAAATGATAATTCAACATTGTCTTTATGCGGCTGTTCACTACTAAATATTTTGATAAAAAAAAAAAAAAAAAATACTCGATTAATTGGATATCGTGACGTTTTCTTAAAATAGAATGCATAAATGTGGCAGAAACGTCTAAAGTAAATCAAATTAAGAAATATGGAAGTAAAAAGTGGTATCGAATATATCAGAAATCGATGAGATGTCGAAACAATGTAAGTGATATTACGAGAGGTCAGCAAAGAGGCACGCGAGAATGGAAAGCAGTGATCTCACGAAGATAAAACAAAAAAGAAAACCGTGGGAGTTGGTTTATCTTGCACGAATTAGAGAAGGGGGAGAATCGAAAAATTATGCGCGTACACGTCGAGAGGGGAAACAGTACAACGACGCGATGCGACGCGCAGTGCGCAGGCGCACTAACAACTGTGAAATTATGAAGGAGCGAATAAGTAGTGCTATCTTTCTCTCACATTTTTGCTGCCCCCTTCTATCTTTCCAAAACGTTTTATACAGTACTAATTAAAAAATAGAATCGCTCATACCGACATTGCTTGCGAGCAGCCAGCGATCAATTTAGCCAACGTGCTACCGGGGCACTTGATGAATGAGTATGATAATCGTCTGTCGCTCCTGCCTCCGGACATCGAAGACACGGGTATTATATAACGACGGTGTCTCGAGGGTATGCGAGGCAAGGAAAAGATCAGGAAGGTTTTGAATTATGTTTCCCGATTTTAAGGGACGGACATCGCACCCCCGGAGGTCTTTTTCTAAAACTTTTATCAGAAATTGACTTTAACATTATTCTTGAACCATTTTTTAGAGTCAAAAAGATTTCCGAGTTTATTGGGATAGTTCGTATATGACTCATACATTATGTGGCTTGCCGGAAAAACAACGTAAGTGACATGTTTTTCAAAATAGGTTTTATGCCTTATTTCTTACCTTTGAACAGTCCTCTATCACGTAATCATGACAGAAATTACGAAAGTGCACTTGTTGTCTCAATAAACACAAAGAAAAACGTTATAACTCCATTTTTTTCAACATTTTCCCGGAATAATCACTTATCTCCATTTTTTAGAATATCTTCCGGAAAAACTACATAATTCCACATTTTTTTTAAAGATAATTCCCGAAGAAAATCATATAACTCCACTTTTTCCATTCAATATCCTGGAAAAACGATACAACTCCACAATTCCTATAAGAGGAATAGATGTTACTTATTCTTATAAGTTATATTTTATTATGAACATTTGTAATGATTGGCTTGGATATAAGATCAACATTTTCTTAAAAGGTATTATCCTACAATATATAAATACTATTAAAAGCTTACTCCGCATCTAATCTGTGACAACTGGAACGTCAACAAGCATAATATAGGTGCCTATTTATGTATGCAACTTGCGTGCATCTATAACGGAGAAGCCCATAGATAGCAACCGTAGAGTATATCAGAGTGAATCGTGAAATCGATATAGATCATGCACCTACATCAGGACATTCAGGAGTACACCCATGTAAGCGGATTTATTCCAAGGTATTATCGCAGACTCATGCGAGTGTTCGTACCCCCTTCCTCCTAGATCGGTTTATACACACGCAGAATACGAATAATTGAAAATTGTGCCAAATCCCGATATAAAATGAAAAACATTTCTTGAATTAGAAAAAACAGCAAAGTATATTTACTAATATATGGATAAATAAATTATCTAAATATAAATTAGTTGATACTATCAAGGTTAAATAATTAATTATTTCAAACGAATAAGAAGTGACAAAATTGGAAAATTACAATGAAAACCATTATTTGCTCAGCAAGTCTCATTCATGTCGTTGCACGTGTAGAAAACTAGGAAACAAAAGGTTAATATAAGGAAAGGAGAAGCCAATGAGCTCCTCGTTTCCGCACTCGGAAACTATCTCACTCCCTCCCTTGTGCTAGCTCGCGCCCCTCGTACGTTCATTCCGAATGGAGAGCAGCTTTTAACTAGGAAATGCCGCGGCCGTGTAATGCGCCGAGCGGGAGATGCTGTGCCAAGTGCTAATTACATATTTAGAGCAGTCCCGTGTGCTCGGGCGCGCGTACGCGAATTAGGCTTTTGGTTTTCGCGAGGTCGGCTTAGCGGAGAGTTTTCAAGGGGGGCGCGCACATGGGTGCGCAAGAGCTCAGTAAGGGAGTGTATGTGTGTGTGTGGGGGGGAAAGGGGGGAGGTGATTTACAAGAGACGTGCGTGCCTCGAGACGTCTTCGGGTGTAGAACAGAGAGTTCGTATGATAATGTCTGCTATATCAAGATTGAATTTCTGAATCAGAGGCAGAAAATCTCTAAAGTTCTTACAAACTAAATAGCCACTTTAATTTTTATTTGACCAATTAGTTCCATTTTTATCAAAGTGCGCGGGAGCGCTTTGATTAATGAGAACTTCATGGAAATGTATTTATTAAACAGATTTTCAAATACTTTAATTTAATTAATATTTATAAAAGACATCCCACGTATCTAAGAGCGTACGGATAATTTTTATGGGTGGAATTTAATCAAATCAGTTACATATTATAGATATAAATTCCCCGATTTCAAATAAAAAAACTGATTATGCATAATCGCGACAGATAGCAAATAGTAGATGGCTGAGGAGAAACCGCTGACCGCAGACCACCTTTTCTCCATTGTCAACATCATTTTCACAAGGGTTTCTGGTTCAGGTGTTGATCTGAGTGTGTCTTTCAGTTCCTTTCTCTCGTCAGTGAAGCGCTAGCACAAGAAGAATACATGTTCGTTCCAAATGAACAAGAGACTCAGAAACGGCAAGGCGCCTGGAATGGACAACATCCCCAACGTGGCATTGAAGACGGCAGTCAACGCGATATCTGAGACGTTTCTAAACAAGTACAATAAATGCCTCGCAGAGGAAACCTTTCCTGAGCGATGGAAGTGGCAGAGACTTGTACTCTTACCCAAGGGCAACAAAACACCAGAGAAACCGTCATCCTATCGTCCATTATGCATGCTAGATTCATCTGGGAACACGGAGGAACGTTTCATTTTCAACCGGATCAAGGTCACTACTGGACATCTCCTAGCAGACAACCAGTACGGTTTCAGGAAGGTAAGATCAAAAATCGACGCCATCAACCAAGTAGTCAGTAAAGGGAATGAGGCTATCTCTGGAAAGCGGTGGAAAGGCGGGAGCAAGA
>UXGD01006484.1:0-12430 GCA_900474315.1 Torymus auratus
ATCTTTAAGATTTTCGACAGTTCTTGTAGAATTTCATGTTCAAAATAAAATATTATGCCTTAAATTGTAAATAAGGGAGGTGGTCATACACTGGTGTTTTTGCATATTCTATGTTTTTTAATTAATTTTACATTTATCTATACGTTTTTGCAAAATTAATTGACATTTATTAGAAAGTTTATGTATTGTAGAATCAATATTTACCGCTTATTTTTTAATGTTTAATTATTAAAAATATCTATTTATAATCGGAAAATCCTTAACTAGTCATTCACTGATGCATTGACCCGAGTATCAAAATATACTCCGGAATTTTTTTTTTTTTTTTAGAGAGATTTCATTAGTGTTTTTCATGAAATGTTTATGTTACAAAATTATGATGGTATTGTACATCCCTTTGAGTAAGTTAATTATGATAAAGCTGACAATATTGGAAGCAATATTAAAATAATATTAAAAATTTTCAGTATTGATTCATCACTTAGGTCAAATTACTACCATCCCAAGGCAAGTAATATACCTTAATATTCTTTGTTTATCCGACGTTAACAATGTTCGCTAACAGCATTACTATTAATTCAAAATATATGTAAAATTCCCGCGAAATGCCTCGGAAACAGTCCATTGTTACACCGACCCCTTTTTAATTAACTTTGACTGCAATCAACAAACAAACGGTATTACTGAACGGCCGAAAAAGGAACGCGGGCACTTCTCCCATATAAAACCGGAATACATAAAGCTCCCTGAGGGTATACGTGCATGTTCGCGGGTGGGTGCGACGACCACGAGGGCGAGAATTGAAACGAAATGAAAAACCGTTCCTTCCGGCTCTCTCTCTATCTCTCTCTGACCCCGCTTGCACACGTCCCTCGGCACGTTCGCGGTCGTGCACGACCCCTAAAAGTGTTTTTCTTTTCTTTTTGCGCTCTCCCGCGCTCAATTTGTTTTTGTTTGCCGAGTGTGTATGTGTGTGCGCTTACCCGCCTTCGCCCCACATATATATAGGATGATCTTGCCGAATATTTTCGTACAAGCGCGGGCCAATCTCTTCCCGCGCGGCGCGCTCCAGAGGGCCTGGAAAAATATTTTCGCGCGATCGACTCATCTGCGTGCGAGGTGTACCGGGGAAGATTCGTTTTTTCGTTATATATTTGCGTGTGCCCGTATTATATATGTGTGGAAATGCGGTAGCAGTGGTATGTGTGGTCGGGTGGTATAAGTTAAAATCACAGAAAATAAGGGAGTATTGGATTGGAAATATCGAAGGTGTATTATAGGTATAGAGGTATCTGATAGGGGGAGGATGAATAATAGAGACGAGTGTATTTTTAACAGGGACGAACGAATGTTACGTGTTTTGTGCGGATGATCGGAGTAGGGCTTTTACGTATATCTGTGCATGCGCAGCTGGTGTATATGAATGTTTCGGATGTTGTTTTTATGGAGTCGACATATTTTTCGGGCTTGACTTTTCATATTTTTTCAGAATAAACCATCGAGAGGACAGACAGCTTTTATTGTTCGGGCAAAATATGGCAGTTTTATAAAACTTCGTAGACTCTCGGAAAGCACTAAAAAATGTTGGCTTTCCCGTCTCGAACGCTTGAAAAAAACGACTCCCTAATTTATTAACTAACCTTCTCGCCTCTTTCCGCCATAATCACTTTAATAATTACCTTCTAAAACACCAGACCTTATGAAAACGAAATTTATAGCGAGAAAACTTACCCAACCAAAAAAAACCTAACCCCTTCTCCTTCTTTATCTCCTTACCCTTCCGCTCACGAACCTCGTGATTTCTGTCTCTCTATTTTCCGTAAACAACCAACCACACCAAAAATGAAGCAAAAAAAACACTCGCTTGTATATTTATCCCTACCCCTTTCCCCATCGCGCACGGAAGCATCAAGTAGCCAACAAAAAAGGCGAAAAATCGTTTTTTTCTCCTCTCCCTTCTTTCTCTTTCTCTCTGGAGCATCGCTCGGACACACGTTGCTCACTGCCTCTCTCCTCGAGCGAAAAAAAAGCTCTTGAAAAAGAAAGCCGGCCGTTACGCGTTCGCGCCTGTAAATCGCCATCGCGCGCGTGCAGCTTGTGAAAATATTTTTCCTTGGCACGTATATATATATATGCGCCCTACTGTGTGCCAGGGGCCATCGAGTGGAATATTCGGTGGTCGGCGGTGGTGGTCGGATTTATGGCTCACGACCTCTTCTTTTTTGCTTACTTTCTCTCTCTCTCTCTCTATTTATTTCGTGATGCTCTCTCGAGTTGCACCGCGCGCTGTCCCATGGGTCGTCGCGGCTGCGGCGAATTCGGTAGCCCGGCGAGAGACGTCAACTGTGTCTCTCGTCCCTTCTATAACGCCGCCGCGGGGCTAAACAGACCGAGAATTCCGGGGCTTAATGAGAATCCCGGTGTGTATAGTAGTAGCATATATAGCCGACGCGCGCGTGTGAGGTTTTTTCTGAGCGATGCCTTTTGTTGTCGCCTTCTCCGACGATCGTTCATTTTTGTTATGTCACCGAGGTAATTCTCGAGTCTTCAGTAGGTGATCTGCAACAGAAATTATTGTTTAGAATATCGCAATCAAAATAAATGAAATGTATGTATAATATTTTTTAATAAATATATTTAGCTAAAAGTACCCGACCACTAACGTATTGTAGAATATTCAAATGAAAATTTAGTGTACTCGTCCAACGTCATCGCAATTACGTATATCGATATATTAATGGGAGTGTAAATAGCAAATGAAAGCGAAACAGTGGAGATGTAACACGCTTTAAAGGTACGCGCGCGTGGCGCGGTGCAACTATAACAGAAGAGCGAGAGTGAACGGAGGGAGAAAGTGCAGCGCGTGCGGAGAACGACGGGCGATAGCCAGATGGAGAGAGAGAATCGCACAGAGCGAACGGCAATGAGAGGATGGGAGAGAGAGAGATAGAAGGCAACAACCCACCATACCATAGAGAAGCGAACGCATCGAGCTAGAAAGGAGCGGCGGCGGCGGCGGCGTGGCAATATAACGCAGCCCATAGCTACATGAAACGCGCCTGGTTAAAAGGCATACCTCGGACACACACACACACACACCAGTGGAGAGACAGACGGCGCGGAGAGAGAGAGAGATAGAGAGAGGTTTGTGCGGGTGGCACACCGGGCATTTCTCATCGTAATGTGATTTATGGGGCGTTTTTAACCCCCCCGGGGTATAATGGTGAACGCCCGGCACTGCGTTGTATATACTGTCTGTGCGCCTGCGACCGCACCGCGATGACCCGCTATTGGAACGCGCGGCCTGCGTACCCATATATACATACGCACACACATATATGATGCGCTGGCGCGGCGATCCTTTCTCGCTGGTCGTTCTTCTGCGCGTGGAAGAGAAAGAGTCATGCCTTTAAATGCGTACGTGCCAATTGCATGTCAGTTAGTTTTATAGTAGCCTTGCGTGATATATTCCGCGAGAGAGTTAAGGGGTGGGTTTCCATATGAACGTCGCGACAGAGAAAGAGACGGAGTTTGTTGACGTATTGAAAATGATTTTTGAGTAAGGATGGGAGAGTTTTCGGAATGGAGGTGTCGGATAAGCGAGCTGTTTTGTTGGATTTTTTGCATTGACTTTTTCGTAAGAAATTAATTGATATATACTACATTCCTGTAAATTGGAACTGTTTGATTAGATGATATTTCATACGAAACATTTCCGTGAAATTAATGCTACGGTATGGCGTACGAGCGGAATTGTAATGAGGCGATGATTTATTTAATAATTTTCAACAGAATAGTGATTTCCCGTAAATTCTGTCATAGCCATGGTCTCTGTGAATCTGATTTCTAGTGTCAGTAATATGGTGTAATAGAATATTTCATTGTCGGATTCGGATGTTGAACGTTCAAATGTTTGATAGAATTATGAGGCTTGCTTATGTAAACATGAGGCAGATACCGCATGTGCGGAAACATCTGTGGGTCGATGAAACTTGCAGCGGTTCAACTATACCAGTTTGGAGCATTTTTAGTTTAATATTCAATTGTTATTGAAACTATTCAAATGTATGATTCGAATATAAAGAAGAAAAATACAGTTAAGAGTCAAAGTATTATTTATGATATACGGTGAACAAAGTTTGTATTATTTAAAAATCCTTTTATGGATTGAAAACTGGGTACTCTTTTAAATGAAATTCAAGGAAATATTTTACACAGAAAGCTTTTGGCTTTTCAGTACGTAATTCCAATCTTCTTCAAATTCACTTAAAATATCTTAAGAACATAATGAAAATTATTCAGAAATTAGTTTTTAATCAACTAAAGTCGTTTTAACATGCGCAACGTAATTCACACGAGCCACTTAAACCGGATGACTGATTTCACTCAACTAAAAAATGTTCTAACCAGAAACTTTTACTCGCAAAAGCACAGCTGCTAGCTTTACTTAATTTTTCTTAAAAATATGCAAATATATGTGTCAACAAACCTACTATGCAACTACAAACTCCTTGTAATCCAACTTTCAAGTAATCTCACCACACGTGTAAACAAAATCCAAACTGTATCAAACAACAACCACTGTCAAAAAACCACAACACTTTGTTCCTCATTCCCCTCCTCATCCTCTCCCAGATATCCTCCTACACACATACTCCTCCATAGTCACAATGCACTATACCGCTGCTATACGCGTCTTATCTCCCGACAAAGTTTCTTATCAGCGAGCATAAGCGTCTGCTCGCACAGCGGCTGCAAAGACAATCGCAATTTCGGCTCGAGAGCTGCAATTCCGCGGCGCCCGAAACTCGCGTCGTCGCTCAAAACGCGCGTACTATAAACGCGAGAGATAAAGAGAACCGCAAGACGCTCGACGCGCGTGCGAAAACTAATTAACTCGCGGTATGGGCTTCGCGTCGTATTATTATACAAGCGAAAAACGAGCGGCGGCGGCGGGCTGTATTATTTATTGCGGCCCCGGAGAATATGCGTGTGCGCGTACGGCGCAAAAATTAAATAATGCACACGCGCGCCGATTGCGATGCGCGCGGGAATATAAATGCCTTTTTCTCTCGTTTTCGTGCCGATAAACATTTGTCTTCGACGTGAGAGAGAGAGAGGCCGATTTCATTATGCCCCAGTCCCATGCGCCGCGTTATTATCGCAAGAGAGAGAGAGGCTCATTTTCTTATGTACGCTCTCCGTGAGATTATTAGGAGTCGTACCGTCTGTGTGTATAATATATATTATGTGTGTATGTATGTATACGCACTATGGCAGAGAGGCGTTAATTACGATCGAGTTTCGCGGCGGCGACGACGACTTTGATTGAGTTTGAGAACTCATTGCATTTGCATAATAACGCGCTAAATAACGCCAGCGCGCTGCATCAAATTATTAAGCGTTCTCTCTTCATTTGCGCGTACGCGCGAAAGTGACCGTCACTGATTTCTCACTCGTGTGTGAGAGATTGTGTGTGCACGTGCCGTTAGGTAATTTTTATATAGAGTGCCCTGGGCGACCTTTCCTTTTTTTGTATATTATTATATAAAGGTAGCTCGACGACGGTATAATTTCTTTCTGAATTATATATTGATTTACGCGTGCGGCAATGCCCGTAATATTTGCCTGCGCATTGTGTCCTTTTTACATATTATAATGTAACATTGCGCTTGTTTATCACACTCGAGTGCGCTGTTTAAAATCGTAAATTGGGAATTTAAATTAAAATTCTTATATGCGATTGCTCTCGTATGGTTTATTTCACGCCAAGAATTATTGTAATTGACTTGTATCTTTCAGTGTTGGGCTGCGCGCAGTTAACTTTCAGTTTTAATTTACCGTCGTACGGTTCAATAATGTATCTGGAAATTCTCTAAATTTTTTATAGAATATAACTAACTCTTCGCATATCGAGCAATTTAAACTTCGTAGTCTAAAATACAAAACTTGTATAAGTAAGACTTGTTTTAAAATAGCTTACTTCTTGAATCCTACGTTGCACAATCACATAAAACCCAAAACTTATTGTCCTATACGATACTACCATTCTACACAATAATTTACAACAACTCATCTCCCAAATCACAAGCAAATTCCTCCCTGCCGCGAGACAACGTCTTCAAACGCAAGCTATCCCGCGCCACGTGCGTCGCGAAAGCGCATCGCAGCATAAAAAAAAGGAAACCTTGAGAGAACGATCGCTGCGTCTCGCGCGCACACCCCGCGTATATATACACGAACGTAAAACCATAACGCGCGAGGAGAGCCGTCGTTTTACGAGGCGGCCGTGGTAATGGGACGTCGGATACTAATGAGCGACTCTCTCTCTTACACGCGCGCGAGAAAAAGCATAAGGCGGAGTAGTAGGCCGCACGACGACGACGACGACGCGGAAACCGTCGCGCGCGTATTACGAGCTGCCGCCGCCGCCGTTCGCCGGGTGATATACGTGACGCGTCCCGGATATTTGCGGCACCTGTCCTGCCACGGAGAAAGAGCACACAGCCCGGCGTATATATGAACGCGCGCGCGGCCAGGAGATAGAGAGGCCAAGGAGGATTTTGCGATTGATGTATGGCTTGGGAGCGCTCCTTCGAGGGGACCGAGGATTTATTGCTAATTATCTGATTAATTTTCGAGGACGCGGCGCAAAGTCGTTTGTTAGGCGTGAAAACACGCGCCTTCGGGGTTTTATCGTCGAGAGGCGCAGCCCAGACACCGTTCGTATATAGTGTGGTATGTGTGTGTGTGCACTTGCAGTGTCGGTAAAATATGCGAAAAGAGGTGTTCTTACTTGGAGGTTTTTGTTTTCTGAGGAGGGGAAAGACTGCCTTTGTGCTTTTCACGACTCTGCGGAATCCGAGTAAATGATTTTCAGGAAATATGCGCACGCTCGAGGTGTAGATATACGACGTCGCGGTTTGTGAGACAGCTGAGATATGATGATATGCGGACTTTTGTTAGTAAATAAAATACCGGGAAATCCGTTTAGAAATATGATGATTCTTTTTTTTTGTAGGTTCTGCATAGGAATAAGGCGGATAGAATTAATTTCCATATGATTTATATGTAAGATTGTTCGGGATATACAATGTGGAATTATAACGGAAAATTAAAGAATTCAAAACAAATAATATAGCAATTCCCACAACTATAAATAAATTCACATTTAGTATCTTTACATTTCATTCAAGTTTAATCGCCCGTAAGCAACAGTAAACCCTAATCGCCACTTAAATTAAAAAATCTCTATTATTCGCATCAGTGTAATTTGACTTGGCATTCGTATGCCATTAAAATTAACACTGCACGGAACATTAAAAGCCAAATACTTGTCCACTCATTATGTCCAACCTTTTTTTACCTCTATCTCTCATTCCCTCTCTTCTTCACTCGATAATCCCGCGCGCCTGCGACGTTGAGAGAGAGAAAAGCAAGCCGGCTCGTAAACCGTACATAATCGTAGAAGAAGAAGAGAAGAGAGAGAGAAGACGAACCGGTCGCACGCGTGTATAAATACAGTATAAAAATTGCGAGACATCTCGCGCGCGTGAGATGCGTGGCCTTTATTGTCTACTCGCTTTACCGCGCGGCCGAAAATACTTAAGTTATTAAGAGATAAATTTGAGCATTTAGCCGATTTTTATTGCGCGCGACTTATCTACTTACGCTAATAAGGATTTAGGATTACGTCTCCATTCCACGCGCGCTTTTTTATAAAAGAGCGCGTAGAGGTTTCTTTCTTTCATTCTCTACCGGCAGTTTATGTTTGGCTCATTAATTACGATGAGCAGATTGTCCCGCAAGCTTAATCCTTTTGACGCATTATCTCTGACTCTCTGGAATGCGTAGTGGATCTCTGTGTATTATAGTGGTCGGACGAGTCAATGTATATGATGCGTGATGGAAAATTTTTGTTTTGATAATAAACAACGGCGCAGAGCTGCGCGAGGACGATAAGTTACGATCAAGCCTATAGCTATCTTTTCAATATTTCATATAAATTTTTTTTATATCATGCTGCAGATATAAAATGAGCGTGTGTGTCTTCATTGATAAACAAATTTATTCGTTAAAAGATTATAGAATATAAATCAGGTGCGTATATTAAATTTGAAATTTAACAGATTTTCAATGCATAATAATATTTGTTGTACAATATCATCATCGACGTAGGAGAAAAAGTACTGAAAAACAAATAAATTAGATTGGTTATACAATAGAAACCCACTTGAAAGCTGAAACAACAATACGTCATATATTATATACAAACTTTTACAGCTCTCTAACCGATTTCCTCCGAATTCACAGCCAACTCCTATCAAGCGCCCCATACGCAAATATTCGCTTTATACAACCTATAAACTAGAAAAAAAAAACGACAGGCAGAGAAGCAAATTCGTCTACGCGCGGGCCGTAAAAATCCGCGCGCACTGTAGTGTTCATCCCTGTCCTCGAGAGGATGCACGCGAACGCAGGAATGTATAAAAATACTCGAGCGAGCCATCGGCAAAAAGCGATACGGTAACGCGCGCGCACATGCCCCGGAAACGACGCTGCGGAATTTCGCTCTTGTGTATAAACTACGGCGCGCATAACTTGCGAGCTGATTGCGCGGGAAAAATGTATACACACACGTTCGCAAGCGTGAACTTCAAGTGTCATATATACCTATACAAGTATCAAAGCGCCATTCGAGGGTGTACGTGTTATATGAGGTTGTAAAGGAGGAAAGCGCTCGCTTGAAAAAATGTTTAGGGGTCTTGGGGCTGTTATATTGAAATTCTTCGGGTCAGTTACCTTGAGAGGAGAGAAGTATAGAGTTCAGAATTTGATATGCGAGAAATTTTCAGTTAATAAGAAAAAAAAACGAGAGGTTTCATTTACACGGCTCAGTGGAAACGTGAAGAAATTAGGTCGCACATGAGTATTTCCGTCGAAAATCTTGACTGATATATTGCCGCGTTATCACTGCCGAGCCGACTTTTCACATTATCAGACAGTATTTTTCAACACCAAGTTTTTTTGCTGCAAGATAAAAGGATGAGCTGTGAGGATATATAGATACCATTAAGATATATTTGTACTATATTTATTGGCCAATAAATAATACATTGTTCCGAGAAACATTTCATCGGTTATATCTAAATGATTTTTTTTTTCGCCATATCAATTTTACAGTCAAGATAAGGTGTCCCCCATAAAGTAAGAGAGCGTTTATAGATTTGTAAATTTATTTACATAGTAATATTTTGAAAGCAGTCCAACAACGTCCCTGTCAAAAGTTAAACACACAACCTTTCAAATAAAATTAAAAATTTTACATAATTAGAAAAAACTTTGTAGAACAAAATAACTATACTCTAACTCATTTAACGATCCAACTTCGCAACACACAATCCAATTTGCCATTCTCTGGTATATATCGGATAGTACAGCCCCACACAGCGAACATCAAAATAGACCTTCCCTTCCGTATCTCCTCCCGCTGCAGCAGAAGCAGCCTCGGACTACTTCTCTTGATCAGAGCACGCGGTGGCGGGAGCGCGAACACCGAGTATATACACGAAGGAGGCCGCAAGAGCGATAAAGACGGACGGGATTAAGAAAGTAAAGCGCGAATCCTCCGACGCTTTTATAGCCTTTGCCCGTCGTGATATTTTCCGCCTTAGAGGCACGCGCTGCTCTTCTCTCTATCTGGCTGGCGGCGAGTTCTCGCGAGTACGTTTGCAAGACACTTGTTAATTAATTGTTGCGCGTCGAGAGAGAAGAGAGGAACGAAGTTGCGGTTAGTTTTCGACTGACACTCGCGCGGGAGTTTCGAAAAATAAGACGCGCAAGTCGAGTTTTCACGGCGAGGTTCTAATTACGCGAGTGTAAATGGTAAATCGTTTATGTCTCGAGAAAGAGAGATGTTGTTTCGGGAAAAAGTTTAGCTCCTTCCGCAACAAAAGTTGATTAAATAACCGACACGAGAAAGTGTATTATTGCAATATTTTCTCTGTCACATTTTTTATTGCGTACGCTGTTATTATATTCAATATAATAATTGCGTATATACTTATACAGGTGGTTAAATGCCGTGTGTCATAAATTACGAAAATATTATTTTTTTCCGCGAAAGGTTATATAGGCGTAATTCACAAGAGAGAGAGAGAGAAAGCACACGCAACGTGTGAGAGAACTCCCGCACGCGCACGCTGACCAGCTGACCGTTCAAGCGAGTACTGTTAATCGAAACAAGCATTTTCTAACTACACCCCCGGTGTCAATTACAGCCTGCGTATAATAAACGAAAAATTCATTTAAATCTGCAGCTTACGGTATAATGAAAATCCCATAACGGTGAATTTAATTGTTAAACAATATACCGGTAACTCTGTATTTTATATTATAGTTAATAAAAGAATTGCATTCTACGTATTTTTTGTTATCCCACTCGTGACCTCTGCACTGAAGCACATTGTATATCACAACAAAACTCCCACACAAATAAATTCCCTTGCGAGAGCCTCTCTGCAACTCGCAAAACGACCTCCAAAAACCTACTCTCGCGCGGCGGCCGAGATCGGATTTTTGTTGCTTGCGCGCTTCATCGACGCTCTCGCACACTGCCCGTCCTCTTTATATCCTCTCTCATTCCTTCTCACTCACACACACACATACTCGCGTCGCCTGCAATAAACCTTGGGCGAGGGCAGTCCCGCGTGGGCGTACTTATAATAAGCATCGCGCATAATGCATTATCCTCTCTCTCCCTCTCTCGCGCGCGTCTCTTCTCGCCCCGGCCAGCATCACGAGAGAGCGTAAAATTTGTACTCGCGCAAACACCGCGTACGTACAACGTGCGTACACGAGAGAGAGCCCGATGCGTGTCTCTCTCTTTTTATTTTTTGTGTTGTGCTATGGTCGCGCGCGAGGAGGAATCGAACGGCGAGGTGTGCACGCGGGAACGCGTGGGCGGTCTCACCACCAATGCCGGGATGCGTACACACACACACACACAAGGCGCGCGAGGTGTGTTCTATTTATGGAATAATGCGCTGGATTTTTTTCAAGGCTGCGCGCGAGAATGAGAGTGGAAGAGTGGGAGATGAAATTTATTGGCGATGGGGTCATGAATATTGATGGATTTTTTTCCGGAGTCGCGAAGAATTTAGCGAAGCTAATTCGCGAATGATGGAGGGAAAAATTTTTTTTCCCGAGAAAAAGACGTTAAAGAATATTATTTTGTGGAATTATCTATAAATGCGTGCCGTTTAAAATAATTAGTGCTTATTATATTTGCAATGAACTTAAAGAATTTTAATGTTCTTTTTTAATGTTATATATAAAATACGGTACCAAATATACACAATTCACCGTTTTTTTTCTCATTAAAAATGATTTAATACACATTTATCAATATAGCAAGAGTGAACTTATCAATAATTTATAAGCTTTTTATTGCAATATTCGCGCATTGACTGAAAAATGTTATGCCATTTCTGCGGGGTCAACGATCTTGTAATTAATAATCGTTCCCTTAATTACTCGACGCTCGCACTCGTTTCGCAGAGGGAAAAAAGCAGGAACTGTAGACTCGTAATTAGTAACTATAAGCTGTATGTATCCATGAATTATAGCGCGGCAGGTCGGGAGAAAGGTAAACAAAGGTGATACTTTCTTTGACAAGTCGGGCATGGTCTTATTAATTAATGCAAATTAGACAATTATTAAGCACTCGAGTGATCGCGACTTTTTCACACTGCGCTACTTTTTTCTGCGGAACAGACATTGTTGAAAATTGAGACAAGATATTAGGGTTGCACGATATAGCAAGATTAATCTTGGTATTGTATTGTCTCGCCTCAATATTCAAGACAATAATCGATACAATATTTATATACAGTTTTCGATATAATATCAAGATTGTGATGTCAAGAATGCAAAGAATCTTGTCTTGTCTTGTCTTGAAAATAATTTCACATTTTCTAATAATAATTTATCGTAATAATTTATCGAAATAATCACAATTCAATAAACTTCGATAGTTGCTAACTACCATCTACTAATGAAAGGTTCAAGTGATAAAGGGTGTCGAGGTAGTCGGCAACGCGCTCGGATATCCCCTCGGACCTTACTTAGGTACGTGAGGCTACAGGGAGAGGGTACGCCGCCTAGCGGCAGTGCGTTAACTACACTCGCGACGGCGGTATAAAAATTTTATTGTTTTTGTATTTAGCCTAGTGTATTTGTATATTAAATTACTTTCAGTTACATTATTCTTAAAATTTAGTAAATTTGTAACTACAAGTTTCTTTACTTTAAGATCATTTTTATGTAACTTAATGTACTTTTACATTATTCAGGTTACATTGTTATAAAATTCCAGTTACATACCTAACTTTCATTTCGATTATATGTCAATTTCAATTGCATATTATAT
>UXGD01006485.1:0-12427 GCA_900474315.1 Torymus auratus
ATAATGTACAATCTTTGAACAGAATATGATTAAATTTGTAATTTTCGAAGCATAAAGCTAATGGAGTAATTAAGAACTAATTCGTGCAGTTGGGTGCGAGGGCATATATTATGTAAAAAAAAAAGTCTTCTGCTTTGATTACAGTAAAAATTCTCTATAATAGAGATATTAATCAAAGACAAGAGATAAAAAAAGAATAGTTTTATAAGGTATTTAAAAATTCTTCTCGAGCCCGTAATCTGATCTTTGAAATTTTAAAAACTTAATAAATTAACGTTTCATCATCATTTTAAAGAAACTTTTTATGAAACACTTTATCATCGTAATTTTTAAAAGAAAGGTTAGAGAAATCACTAAAATAAAAACTTTATAGTCAAATAATTTTTAAATTGCTGGGCTACAGTTTTAGAAAAAATTCTCAGTGTAGCTTTTATATACCTATACGACAGGCCTAAAATATTTTCCCAACTTAATATTTACTAACAAGGAAATGATCAGGGCGCACCTCTAATTTGGCACTGATTTCCGCATGGTCCTGGATTTGATTAAAACTATAGGAGGTACTTCTTTATGTCAAATAATGAGACACGTGTCTCGGGGTTTTTGTGAATTGGCCGTTCTTTCCGAGATTCAAGCTATTTTATCTCTAAAATGAACAATTTTCGATAAAAATGGGATTTCTTCCTTTAGTAATAGCTTTTTGAATATTCCAGTTATATAAATGGGCTGGAGAGCTTATAAAAGAAGGCAAAAAAAGCTTTAATTTAAGCTGTGTTTCGTTAAAAAATGTCGATTTTAAAAAAAGTTATGGGCTATTAAAAATAGAGTAAGAAGATAGCTTAAAATATAACCCGATAAATGCTTCAAAAAAATGAGGAATTTTTAGTCATTTTTTTACTCTATTTTTAATAGCTTATAACTTTTTTTAAAATCGACATTTTTTAATGAAACACAGCTTAAATTAAAGCTTTTTTGCCTTCTTTTATAAGCTCTCCAGCCCATTCATATGACTGGAATATTCAAAAAGCCATTACTAAAGAAAGAAACCCCATTTTTATCAAAAATTGTTCATTTTAGAAATAAAATAGCTTGAATCTCGGAAAGAACGGCCCATTCACAGAAACCCCGAGACACGTGTCTCATTATTTGACATAAAGAAGTACCTCCTATAGTTTTAGCCAAATCCAGGACCCGCAGCCCTGATCATGTCCTTGTTAGTAAATATTAAGTTGGAAAAATATTTTAGGCCTGTCGTATAGGTATATAAAAGCTACACTGAGAATTTTTTCTAAAACTATAGCCCAGCAATTTAAAAATTATTTGACTATAAAGTTTTTATTTTAGTGATTTCTCAAACTTTTCTTTTAAAAATTACGATGATAAAGCGTTTCATAAAAAGTTTCTTTAAAATGATGATGAAACGTTAATTTATTAAGTTTTTAAAATTTCTAAGATCAGATTACGGGCTCGAGAATAATTTTTAAATACCTTATAAAACTATTCTTTTTTTATCTCTTGTCTTTGATTAATATCTCTATTATAAAGAATTTTTACTGTAATCAAAGCAGAAGACTTCTTTTTTTACATAATATATGCCCTCGCACCTAACTCATCAACTGCACGAATTAGTTCTTAATTAGTCCATTAGCTTTATGCTTCGAAAATTACAAATTTAATCATATTCTGTTCAAAGATTGTACATTATAGAACAAAGTTTATCTACAACGTAAATAATGGACGTTATACAGCGATAAAATTAGCCAGACACTTATAAAAAAAACCTCAGGTAAAAAGGTTAAAACCCTTGATGAGAATTCGTTTAATTAGAGACGTCTATTAAAATGAAAGTATAATGGAAAGCTCGAGATCAATAGTCGTCCGCTTCTATAAATGAAAGGGTCGCCCGCAATCGCCCGCGGTGGCCATTGTTTCAATTATTTATTATTATTTCATTGGCTTACGCAAGCAAGTAATTATTGACAAAGTGGTTCTGAAAAAGGGTTGAAATTTATTTTTCTTTTAAATTAAAAGACCATATCATTTCTGCACGGGCTAATAGAACCTTTTAGCGTATTTCGTTCTACAAAGCCATTAAAAGCGCCATAAAACGATATTTACGCTTATACTAAAAGAAATTTCATTTTCTTTTTTCTTTTGTAAAATTGCCTAGTTTCTTAAATTCATTTAAAAGCTCGTATTCACATGTCACATCATAAGCAGTTTAAAACTCCATTCGTTTCCCATTTCGATCGTTATACCCAATTTAAAAACGCTGACGGACTTTATCCTAATTTACTTCCCATCCAATCGGTCGCATTATCGACACACACACGCGGCGACGAGTTAAAGTGAACTTTCATGCGATGGCGCGATGATTTTTTTCCCGAATTCACGAAGCCGCCACAGTCAATGCAATCAGATTATCATGTAATATTTCAATAAAGCGCCTTTAGGCGGACCGAGTGTAAAATTTTATCGCACACATATCGAGGCACAAATCGATTTAATTTTCATTGAGTTCGCCAGTGCCGAGTTTAATTGAAATCTTTGGGTTTTTTATTGCCCCGATCGCGGCTTGACTGTAAAAACTCGCGTCGACAGTTATAACTCCATCGGGTCTTTCATTGTCGGCCTTTGATATCGTAATGGGGATCGAATATGGTTTCTTTTTTTTTTAATATTTTTGGTTATTAAATGATGCAATTTTGCAGCTCAATTTGCACTGAAAAAAGATCAATTTGTTTTATGTAAGAGGTAGGGAAAAAGGATTAAAAACTCATATGGCAAATGGCTATTGAAAAATGCACTCACATTTCAGCATGGTCATAGTTTATTTAGGTTAACAATTAGAAGTAAATAATAATATTACCTTTTAATTATATAAAAAAACGTGAACATCACCAAATAAATTTATCGTTATTAAAAAAATGTGTTCTCTAATTTACTGGTATAAATATAAAATAATGATTCGCAATCACTTACTTACAAATAAAACATCCAAGTTGCATCCTAATTTTTTTCATCCGAAAATTTAACTGCATTGACGCGACGATAAAGTTGTGCCTCGCATGTTAAATGTACCCTCGTTAAAATAAAAGGGAGAGAGTGAGAGATACCGTCTGATAAATAAAACTTTTTGTCCGAAAATAATTCAGCTACGCTAAAAATGACAAAATGTTTAATTAAAAGAGCTCCGGGCGGGCGTAAAAAAAGGTGGCGCAAAAATATTTCGCCTGCACGTTCCAGCTATACACGCATGCGGCTATGAAACCCGCGCGCTGGCGTTCTCTACAAAGTCGCTTTTCATATTTTCCGGTAGTAAAACGGCCCTTTCTAAAAGATTTACAAAATAATAAAAATGTAACGTTGTATGTGGCGGAGAGTGCACCGAAGAAGACAGAATAAAATGCGGAAATCGTTTGATGAATTTTACACAATTTTTTGCCGTAAAATATATATCGTTGAATAAAACGTATATGCGTCGAGAAATACGTGATAAAAAAAAAGAAGATATTATTTGTCGACTGCAGATATTTACTTTATTGCGTATTCTTTTTTTTAAACGTAAAAAATGTCTGTTTCAGATGAGTAAACTTATATAATAAAAAATATTTTCTGATGTATTCAAGAGATTAATAATGGAATCATTTAGTAATATTAATAACCAGCAATCTCCCAACTTTTAAAATCCCTGGTACACCATTCCGAGCTCCAATTTAATTGCACCCCCTGCAGCATTTATACACAGCCTCCGCAGTTCCCGAAATATTCGGCATCGAACTTTTAAATGCGATTGTCGTGTTCATAAAGGAGATAAATTATTCGCGATAAACGAAAACTTTCTCCGCGCTCGCATTGAAAGCTATACCTCCTCTTTCTCTCGATTCTCTCAACGTTGAACTTGGAACTCTCGCGTCATTCAGCACAGAGAGGGAAAGAGAACTACGGATGTAAACGGAGAGAACAAAGTGTCGCGCGCGCGTCCGTGGCACAAAGCCGCACCGAGCGTCAACTTCGATCCAGTTTCGGTAACCTATAGCCCGTCGGGTTTTCACGGATCGCGAGCTCGAATGAGGCAGTGCGGAGAAGGTTATTTGTTAATTTGTCTTTGGTCGAGCGCGAGAGGGTCGCTCAGTATTTCTCCCTGCGGGGTGTGTATGTGGAGGGACGCGGGGGAATTGTGCGGATGGTGAAATTTGAATTGAACGCGGGTGACGGCGCTCGGAGTAGTTTGAGTCGAGGTGATTTCGGAGAAGTGTATGTGGGCGTGTGTGGAGGTGACCAGTTGCAAGTGCGTTGGGATACGTGAGGGATTTTGGTAGTTATTTTTCATAGATGATTGTAGAAGGGTATGGAAATTTACCGTAATAGAAAAAGTTTAATTTTTAGTTTTAATAATAACAGTAAAATCAATGAGGTGATTGAAACACAATAGTCGTTGTATATAACAAGTAAAAATTAATAAATCATCAGTTTTAGTTTAAAGTGGAAGGGTAAAAAATGTACCAAAACTAATTGTTATTATATTACACCTACTTTACTATTAATTAAAACACAGGATTCTTGAAATATCGATTAGATTTGTTGCATTCAAAAGAGATCTTGGGTCCTATAGGTAAAAGATACTACATATAGAATAAAAAACACGAATCATTTTTCACGTATTTTTCTAACATTTTCTAGCCTCACATACTCTTCCACGCCATATCACAGCCGATATCCTCGAGTATTTTAGGATAATCCACCGAAAAATCACCACGAAAATATTTTTCTTGTAAAAAAGTCGGACTCGCAACTTCGCTGGTTCTAATTGAAAACGCGCTACAAGCCAATCTATTTCGTTAGAAAAACGCCGCGATGGTATGTCCGAAAATTCAACCAATGCGCGCTGTACTTAACCCCTCGGGAAATTCGTAAATTGACGAGGAAAGGGAGAGAGAAGGTCGACAGTCGAATTAAAATTAATAATTTTTTATAAATTTTACCGACGCAATGGAGTCGCCCCCGCGCGCTAATTTGCATTTTCATCACTTCTTTGGAAAGTTCCGCGCGTCGGGGGTATTTTGACAGGAGCGGGATAGGATTTACAAATTGAAAGACAATTTTATAGCTATTTTCGATAAGTTAGTGGTGTGGAGCAATTTTGGTCCTGGTCGTCAGGATTACAAAAATATCAAGGATGCCATTATTATATATATAATAACTTTTACTTATAATTCCGTTTTAAATGAATCACTACATTCTTCTATCGTGATTAAAAGCCAAATTTAAATCCTCTACGTTAGAATCTTTTCTGATTATTAAGTTTCTCTTATTCAAAGATCAATCCATCAATATAATTTTGCGCCTTTTATAATTTTAACTGGACGAGCACTTAATTTCGTTAGTTTACTTACCTATATTTTGTTTACACCAAAGCAAAAATTACAAATTTCAAAATAAATCTATAAAAATGCATTCCTATCTGTTTTCATCCTTGCCACCATCGAACAATGAAACGATCTCCGTTACCGAATAAATTATCAGCGCATGCGTGCGTATTTATTTATTAATTTATAATACGCACAGTGTATTTATATTACCGGCGCAACGTTTGTCACCTCCCTGCACTTTCGCGGGCTGGTCGTATTCCGCTGATTCCGCGTCGAGTGACAAAACCTCTGCTCTTTATTTCCCCCTATACGGAGAGAGAGGAAAAGATAAAAAGAGAAAGGGAAAACGCGGGTGTTTACGACGCGCGCCGGTTTCGGCTTTGGCTCGTGAATTTTTCAATAAATATGCAGTGAGTGAGAGAGACCGACTGGCAGGCAGAAAGAGTGAGAGAGCACTTTCGACAATTGAGGGAGAGAGGCAGGTTCGTTTGTGTGGAGATGTCGCGGGGAAAATGTTTTTTTGGTTGTTGTCATTTATTTGTTTTGGTAGGTGAACAGATTTTTCGGGGATGGATTGTTGAAGGTTGGTAGAATGCTGGCATTTTTATTTATTTATCCATCATTTAAATTTGTAAAAATACAATATTGTATATTCTGAACTATAAGACTAACAAACATCAAGGAACGCGGGAGCGCTAAATAGTCTGATTTGATCAATTTTACTTTAAGAAGTTTCCATCCTTACTTAAGTAGTCAATATGAGTGTACTTTTTATTTTTCGCTTATTAGCAAGATATAAATCAGAAGACATGTTGTATAAATAAACTAACAACAAATAATGTTTACAATTTCAAATGAAACCATTATTCTTACACTAATTGTTAAGAAAATGTTTCGTAGACAATTTTTTTCTTAAAAGTTAACAAGACAAGTTAACAAGGGTAGAAAAAATGCTAAAAAATTTGTTTTAATCTAAAGAATTAAATGTATTTTTTTGGTGATTATGGGCAGTGTTTGTTCTCTTCATAGAACCACTTTAAACAAAATTAAGGAAGTCAAAAGTTTTAAGTTAAGTGTTTGCAAGTCTCTTAAAATTTATTTCAAAATCCTTGAAAATTCGAAGAGTCAGTCAACATATGGCTTTACTCTTCAGAACGATATTAAATAATTATTTCTGTGTTGCTGAAATTCATTTGGCTATGTGTAAAGTAAAAACGGGGAAGGATATGAAGAAATTTGAGGTAAAATCAAAGCACAATTTTTTTTTTTAATTATTGTATAAAAATATATTTTTTTGTAGAACAGCGCGTCCATCACAATATAATAAAACTTTCAGAACAGACAAATTGCTTCATTATAATACAATTAAGTAAGATCTAAATTTGCGTACGAGTACATTTAATTTATACCGATTGAACTTTGGTGTTTGCACAAAAGTTTTAAAAAATCTGGTGATGTCGACGCCAGTTAAAATCGTATAGTTTATTGAATGAGTTCAATATTAATGTTGTGATGTTTAAATGACTATATAAATAATAACTTATAATATGTACAAATATAAAAACGATCGCATATGTTTATTGTAATCAGTCAATATTATTTAAGATTTTTTAAAAATTCGTTATAATTTTTAGTTTTTGAAATAAAAAACAATTCATTTTAAAAATTTTCTAGATTCTGCCATATAATGTAATTATAAAAAAAAAATCTAACTTACACAACTGTATAAATAAAACATATAAAATTGGTAAGTAAAACCATAGTTGATTAAAAATGTTAAAAAGAGTTGATTTTAAAATAATTGTCTACAGACAAATTAAGTACAAAATTATTGCTCGTGGTTTAACCGAATCGAAGACACGTGATTTGAAAAATCGTCGGTTAGTAAAGTCCAGACTAGAATACGTACGAAGTCTTGAAGAGACAACATGATTTTCATATATGCATATCAAAGTGAATAAGATATTAATGGCATTTTGTGTTAAAAGACTGTCCACAACGTCCCTAAACTTTTCATCTGTAATAAACGCATCGTCCAGGTAGTTTAAATTATTTACTAAGAACACAATTGGTTTTAATGTTCAGGTCCAAGCATTCTAAATTCAGTTTTAAGTACTTTCCATCAATGTCTTACACTATTCGAATAGTGCATTATGCTTATTTCACTGTGCAATTCCTCTTGTATTGTTCCTCAATTGTCACTTTGGTGTCTTTTTACTTGATCATCTTTTCTCGATTTTCTTCCGTCTTATGTTCTAACTTCTTGTACCAATCCTTGAAGAACCTGAACTCGTCTATGTTCGCGGCAGTAAGTAGATTCGTGACATCCGTGACCGACATATTTTGCAAGACTTTCAAGGCACAGTGGTACGGTAAGTCTTTGTTGATCATCAGGCACAAAGCCTCGCAACCCCGAACTTTAGCATATTGTCGCATTGAGACTTTCTTCGCGAGAAGCAGGAGATTCGAGTAGATCGGAAACTCCTCTATGTACTCTTCCATGTCGATGTGCATGTACTCCGGCTCCTTCTTGTTCACATTGACGATTTTCCTTAGGTAGGTATATACCGAGGCACTGCTGCTGAGCTTCAGCTTCCTCATGTACTCAACCTCCTCCTCACACAGCCGCCTGAACAGTCGCTGATTGTTGTCGTATACCAAGTTGATGTACCTTCGGTTGCTCTTGCATATGTACATCTTGGCTGCCCTGAGCTTTTCCAGGTGCTCCGTCAGCAAGTCTCTGTTTGCCTCTACGGCTTTGCCAAAATCGGTTGAAGGCATCCGCCTCAGAAAGAGTGAGGTCGCTAAGTTCATCGGTGTTTCTTCGCTGTCGTCGCCAGCGTTGATGTTGGCTCCTTCGTTGATGAGTTCGTGGACGACTTTATCGGAGCCACTAGCAACTGCGATATGAAGCGGTGTCATTTTCTTGGAGCCCTTCGCATTGATATCCATGTCGGTTTTCAGCAACCTCTGCAAGGTTTCCACGTAGTCGTTGGTTCTGGCCAACATGTGCAGAACTGTTGTGCCGTCGTAGGCTGCCAGATGGGGATTAGCATCGTACTCTAGTAAGAGATCAATTAGTTCCCGACTATCCTTTGGTTTCATATCTCTGCACACCAAAATCAACGGCGTCACGCCATCGTCATTCGGATCGCGTCCATTAGCTGAAACACCGTATTTCAACAGCAACCTCCACCTCTTTAAAATCTTTGACTTGTCGTTTTTAAACACCTCGTGCAGCAGTGTTGGATAAGCCTTTGACGCTGTTATCTTGACGATCCCCTCTTCCGCGCTCAGCGCGGCCAAAAACACCGCAGTATTACCCTTACTGTCTAGTTGCATTACGTCTGCACCTCGGGTCACCAATAATCTTGCAATCTCGAGATGATTCTTCTTGAGCGCGTAATGTATCAACATGTCACCGGCTTCGTTCCTGGCGTTCAGCAACGAGTAGCCCTTATTGAGCAACACCTCCATCATATCGAAGAAACCATAGTTTATAGCCAGGAATGCTGAATCGATTGCAAGCTTATCGTCAAATTCAAACCCATGTCTGACGAATAGCTCATACATCCTTCCCGGAAGGCCGTCGATGAGTACAGCCATGCAAAAGGCCATTTTATTGTATCTGCAGTTGGTGTCACTATTGAAATCCAGCATTATATCCACAGTATCCCTACTCCGATTGTCCACTGCCACCATTAGCGCTGTCCAATCCCTCGAATCCACGCATTTAATGTCAAACCCACGCTCTAGCAGTTCTTTCGACATTTCGGAATCGCCATTCTTGGCAGTTTTGTGCAGCAACAATTTTCTTTGATTGAGGATGCATCTGTGCTCGCACAGGAGTTTCACGATGTCCAGGTGTCCTCTGTAAACCGCGACGTCGAGCGCCGTTTCGTCATCTTTATTCTTAACATTCACACAAGCGCCATACTGGATGAGCAACTTCGCCGCGTCGTAATTGTTGTGAACAGCAGCTGCGTGTAGCGGTGAACTGTATCTCATCGATCTCTGATCATAGGTCCAGGCGCCCATCTCGTTGGCGTTACAGCCCCTCATCAAAAAGGACTTCAGAATATCGCAATCCTCGGATCTGCACGCATAATGGTACGGAGTCACATGATGGAGCCGGTCCAGAGGTGCGTTCGGGTTTGCGCCATGCTTGAGTAGGTACTCTACCATCTCCGCTCGCTCCAGCATCACAGCGTAGTGCAGGGGTGACATTTCATTATCATCAACAATGTCCAGGTCAAATCCAAGCTTCACCAGCTGCATCAGCACTTCCATCTGGAAATGCTCCACGGCTAGGTGCATTAATCCAACCCGGTAAATACGATCGCGACCGTAGTACCAGCACTTGTGGTACTTTAAGAGTGTGTTTAGTGCGAGCATGCCGTTTCCGTCTTTCAGGGCATCCTTAAAAACCTTGGCACCGTCGACGCCGTTGACGTTGGTGAATTCGACGTGCAACTTTACGTCCCAGTTACTATAGCACCATGACCTGAGGTCTTTGCATGGCTCGTTGTTGCCATCTTTTTGCAGATCACTGAGTACCTGAAATGGAGAAAAATTAACATTAGAAAATACCGAAGAAAGGAGTAAATCTTCTTGAAAATCTTTTGAAGAGTAAAAAAAAAGCTTTGAATCGACAGTACTCGCTATTATTAGTAAATCAAGTGACGAATAATTTTTATTGAAGAAATGCAAAGCTTTGTTAATTGATCGGTTGCATTGGTATGACTATATTTTTTAATAAAATTATAATCGAATTATCGTTATGAGAAGCCATACTTAAATTCTTTACATATTTTGCTCAACCAAAACCACTTGGTTAGATATGATCAGTTTGTGATTATCATAAAAAAGTAACCTGATTGTTTTATCCCATATTCAGGCAAACTATCGCGACTTGAAAATAATAAATTTATATATAATGTTATAATTTCATTAAAAATTATAAAAAATCTAATAAAAGTACACTTGAATATTGAAACTTTTTATATTAATACATTTCATTTGTATGCTTTACTTCTACGGTTAGACTTATTTATTTTATTTCTAAGGTTAGAAATAATAATAATTTTAATAAATTTTTTTTTTTAAATTAATTTTAAATAATAATAATTTTCTTTATTTCTAAGGTTAGACTCACTTTATCATTATACGTTTATTTGAAAGCATACAATTTCCATATATTATTAGCGAATATTCGAGTGGCAGTGACGAAAATGTTAATACGACGGGAAAGTAATTTTATTTTTATAAGATACACACGGAAATTCATGACTAATTCATCGCTTTATTTTCTCGTTAAAAATAAATTAACTTCCGCAATTATCATTTTGTACGGTTTCCTCCCATACCTCACAACTACAATAGATTTTGTAAAAACCATTAAATCGTATATATTTTCCTTTTATTGATCAGTCGTTAAACTACAAAGTAAGAGCTCTTCAAAATTCTCATGCGTCACGTTAGAAAACAGTCGTAATGTCATTTAGCATTGTAGTGTATATCTATCTAAACATCTAAAAACTTGAACGGCCGTGTAGTACGTTTTCCAACGTCGGCTCAATTGGGAAATTGAAAAATACGACAAAATTATTTTACATAAATTTAATGTACTTATGCTGTAAATTGAAGTTTTTAAATTTATTTATTTATTTTTATTTGCTCAATTCTAATTTTGGACATCTTAGAAGAAGCCAGCAATTTCGTTTATTTTTCATTCCCAACCGTTGCCCATAAATACAATCGCCATTAGCAGCACTCCGCAGGCAGGCATCACTCACGGCCGAGTTCAGCAACGTAAACATTGCTGCTCCGCACTTGAATTACGCAACCGCGGCTCCGCGCCGTCACACACGCACACACACACACAGCCGAACCCGGCGGCGACGGCGCACATGGTTCACGTCGCGGAAAAATATTGATTACCCCTCGCGCCCGCGCACCTCACCAAATCAGCTGTTCGTCACGTGCTGTACAACGCGTTCTCCCCCAATATATAGGAGCAGAGTCGTTTCGCCCACGCTCTCGACGCGCAATCTAATAATAAATTTAACGCTCAATATATACTTACCACCAACAACTCGTACAGGGTATCCCATGCTGTCTGGCATCTCGGATCGAGCGTCCAGGTCATTATTCTTTTATGGTTTGTCCTCTCTTGGTTCACGAGCTGCGCTACTTTTTCACCGATGAAAATGATCCTCCGCAAGACGCGCGCGCAGTTAGCGTCGGAAAAATGACGCGAACGCCTATACGGAGAGTTACAGACGCGCGTCGAGCTCCGAAATAAAAATGGAGTCGTAAGTATGCGGAGAGTGGAGGCACAGCCGTCTGCGTACGGCAGCGGTAGCGCGGCGACTGCTACACTGTAGTCGCTTGGCAACAGGGCGCATGCGTATTAGGTGAAGAAGAATGCGAGCGAACGCCAAGCCGAGAGAGAGAGTGAGGGATAGACAGTATAGCTGCAATAATGTGATGCGCCTCATACCACAGCTGACCGTCGACTGCAGTTGCTTGGCACAGCGGCCGAGTGTCGCCTAACTTGTAGGCAGGGGTGGAGGGAGAGCGGGCCTCAGCTATGACCGCGCACGTTGGGACTGATGTGAAAGTAGGGATATATGCATTTCGATATACATCTGCATGTATTCTTTTGGAGCTGTAAGCAATGCATTTTAGGTGAATGCAATTTTACGGAATAGTGCATTGGTATTATGAATACGCGAAAATGTAATTAGCAAAATCCAAATGCGCTTCATTTTAATTATTTTAAATGATAGGATAATCAGATAATTTTTTCGTTTTAAATAGTTAAGAATGAAAATTAAATTTAAGAAAATGCAAATATAGTGGAAGTAGCTAATTTTCGCGCATACTTGACCAATCAAAAGGAAATGCGCTGTGTATTTACGAACGGTAGTGCCTCTACCACATAACAGCGTACGACCGCGTTCAACCGCGTGCAAGGTTATGGAAATATTTAGTGATTTTCGCTAGTAACAACAGCGGTTATCTCATAACCCCATGATAACAATCAGTATTCT
>UXGD01006486.1:0-12423 GCA_900474315.1 Torymus auratus
AAATAGTACGATTTTGAATTGACTTTGTTTTATTTCAAATGACTCACGTTTTGTTGAGAAAAATTACATATACTTATGTACGTAGTACTCACTTGATCAAAATGAAAATTGCAGCCCGTAGAATGTGCTTGCGGAAATGTGAAGCGGCATGCATTTCGCAATGGCATCTCAAAATCAGAAATAATCGTTTTAATTTGAGCTCTGGGTAATAATTTCTTTACCTAGTTTAAAACGGCTTTATAGGAAATTTCTGCCTTATTTGCCATTAAGCACCATACAATCAGTATTCCCTAAAAATAGATTTTGATAAAAAACAAAATGCTGTAAAGAGCGGGTCACTATAGTTGTGGCACCTCTATTAACATTAAAAACATTGCTTATATATCTCTAAGAAAAACATGTTTTTAAATAATTATACATAATTACATTATTATACATAATTACGATATTTTCTAAGAAATTCTGATAGAATTTCAAAGTAGTTTATTACAATAGATGGCTGTTTAGTGGTAACGCCATTCTAGAATTTTGAAAAAATTAATTTTTTTTTGCATAATTTATGTTTTATTATGTGAAGAATGTGGGAAAAAAGTTTTAGGTTGGGAAACATTATGAACACATTTTTTTCAGGTTTAGCGCAACCACTCACACTGCGTTCTATAGAACGAATTTTTTTCTGAATTTTTTACTGATGATCCAATGATAAGTATTCAGCAAATAAAATGTCAGAAAAATTTTTACATCAGAAAATAATTGCCAAAATTTTAAAATTTAAAAAAACATTCTTGCAAAACAGCACAAATTTTTTTCTTCCTCAAAGAGGAAGCTTTGTAATGGTGAAAAAAATTTTTGAAACAAAAAATGTTGAAAAACATGTTTTAAGACTTTTGGCACGAAAATCCGTCGTTTTTGGACAAACAAATTTTCGTATCTGTGTGTGTGGAATTAATTGTTAGTATTATGCGCTAATAATTAATTTCAGTTGTTTGGAGCCTAATATCGGGTTATTACGAATTAATTAACAAATATTTAACGATTAAACTTGATGATTAAATTAAAACGCCAAGTGAGGTTACGAAATAATTGCCGCTACGTAACCAGTAAACTATTCATTATTTTACAATTCGATTTACCAACTGGAACTAACAAAAAACTTTTTCACTTGAAAATAACGTTTAGAATCAATTCTTATAAATTTAGAAAGAATTTTATAAAATATCGACACTTGAACGAACGCTACTACGCTAGTACTAATGGCCTCGTTCGAAGAAATTTTCAGATTTCCATTTTCCTGGAAAATCTATTTTCCCATTTTACCTATACGGAATGGGTATCGATTTTCGAAACTACCGGCAGTCGCAGTGGAAAACGATTCGTAATGGTACGGAACGAGACGTGGATGCGCTCTTACCGGAGAAAGAGAGGGGGAGGAAAGCTGGCACTGGATCGAAGCCTAGGCATACCGGGAATATCCCAGGGAGATTTACAAATGTAATCGGCGAATACCGAGGCCCCGACGGATGCTGAACTTCTCCGTCGCGGTGAGCTGTCTGTATCTTGCGAATTTACGGGTATTCGCGAAATGTACTGGAACGACGATGCAAGTGGAATGAGATCCTTCCAGAATGTTATTAATTATGAAAAAGAATAATGACAAAGATAAATAGTATGGATTTCGAAGGCAGCTTTTATATGTTACAAATAATATATACTACAACGTTTACGAAATCACGTAGAATGGAGGCACAAAGGGAGAAATTTTCACAAACCTATGAACCACCGAAAATTTCGTTTATAAGAAGCTTAAAATTAGCCTTTTGGAGTTACATGGTGCATGACAACTTCAAAAAATGTAAGTCAAGATAAGCGCACGAGGTGGGCGAGGGAGGGACATCATCATAAAGGTCTAATTTTACCCCGTGCTAGAAAGTAATTTTTCTGTCTGACAAACGTAGTTTTTGGAGCATAAAATCTTGTACACAGCTCTCTCTCTCTTTCTCTGAAAATACTCAGCGTCTCGCTCAGAAAGAACCCCATATTCGTCCAGAATATTCAAACAATCCAGATATATAATTACAGCAGTATTTGCCCTACAAAAATAAAAATCCCTAACAATACCTACAACCAGTGCTCATCCCAACAATCTTCCCCACACAAAAGAAAAAAGAAAATCCGCCCCGCAATACCCGTCAACCACGACTATACTCTACTTCCCTCCCTCGCGCACATCTAATCTGCATCCGGAATTGCGCGGGGTTTTAAAATTTTCAAGATGTTTCTCGCAGCTCCGACTATAGAGAGAACGAGAGAGAGAGAGAGAGACCAAAGCACGTACTCGCAGCCTCGTTTCTCGAGTGCTGAAAAGCGAGTCGAGTGGATAGTCGTCAGCCTCTTCAAAGGGGACGAAATGCACGCGCGCGCGCAGATCTGTGTACACATATACGTATATACACACGCCGCCTAAGACGGAGTAAAGTTTGTAGGTTGGGCGCGGGAAAGTTGCCGTCGACTTCGTGCGGCGGCGGAGGTTTAATCTAATTAGAGCGAAAGTTGCGCGCGGAGGAGCTAAACAAAACGTGCGGGAAGGGAGGGTCGGGCTGTAGGGAAATTGCGCGAGCGCTCGTCGTTTAGCGAGGGGGTGAGTTGCTCTGCTGCTGTTGAATTGTGCAATAGATGTGTGTAAATGAGGCTTTTTCAGCCCCCGGATGGAGGTCCTTTGAATATTGCGTTCGTATAGTTGGGTACGCATTGCTGTTTGGATATATACCGTATATAAGCGAGTAACGGGTCAGGTCTAGTAACTTTTATATTTAAATATACATTTCTTTTTTCTTACAAATCCTGTGATATGATTTATAGTTTATTTACCATGAAGCACTTCATGTAAATCCCCACGAGCCCAAGCCTATAAGCACGGCATCCATATCTTTGACATTTCCTGATACTTCTACCCTAAGCTCGCGCTTTTGTCAGAGTGAAAAAATCACTCGGCTTTCGCCGTCCGAGGCCCAAGGTGAGTTCGATCGGTTGCGTTGCATCGCTGCGATGCCGCGTACCTATAAGCCTTTGGCTCGTTCCCTTTCATATATAAATCAGGCTTTTCTCTCTCCCTCCCCACCTTTTCTTTTCCTTTTCTTCCGATCGATTAGAGAGTTGAAAACAACGAGGCTGCAGTGCGTCGTTAGCTGTTTTTCTCCTTCCCTGGTGCACTATTGCTTCTGGATGGTGGACGAAAATTCGACTTCGCGCTTGTAGCTTTAGACCTTTTTGCTTGCTTTCAGGCACATGTTTTGGAATTTCTGGGAGAGTGTACTCTCTTCGCATGGAAGATTACTTATGCGGAGAAATTTTGTAGCAAGTAAATCGAGATGTGCTTTGAATAACGCGATGTAATTTATAACGCTTTTACAAAGAGAGGGAGAGTTGGGAAGAATAAATGGGGGTAGTATTACATCAAGGCAACCTATACTCAATAATATTCACTTCATTATTTAGAGAACTTTTTCTGCTTAACACATTATTCATTTTGAGATTTTTTTTACGAAAATTTTATTGATTTAAACATATACTTGAAACGTATAATGTAAATTCTAAATTAATGGAAACATAAATCTTTTTTTTTTAATTTGAAATATTGACTTTATTCCATGTTTCAAATAAATGAAGTATATAAAAATTTTTCAAATCCCTTATACAAGGGTTCTCAGATAGGTATAAAGTAAACGAAAAAAAAAATCCGTGCATTGTCCCCACGCGTGGCCGAGCTATCACCTTCTTAGTGCTCAGCTGAGTTGTTAGTTATTTTATGTCAGCCGACAAAACGTGATTGCTTTAACAAGCATGTCATGCAAGAACCACCTTAATTGTCATATTTTTAACTATTATCAGTTAAAACATAAAGTTTGATGATGAAAAAACCTTTGCGTCAAATTTTACCACGCCATAAACACTTATTTTGATTGATGGGAATTTTTCATGGTGTCATACACGCGTGGTATAGCAATGATATGATTAATTTTCAAATTGCTGATTGGTTTCACATGTTCAAATATGAAATATTCACGTTAGTGATAAGCGCGCCGCTTATAGCACTTGCGCTTTATAAAAAGTATTGAAAAAAAAATTGATTCACACTGTTTTCCATTGTTCAAACACAGAAAAATTCCCTACCTATGTAAACACCGCCAACAAAAAGTTAAAATGATTTTCCGATCATTAAAAATGAACTTGATCAAAGTAATGCTAGAACATTGCAATTACTACATGAAAAGGTTACGTAAAATGCCTACCCTCGGACAATTTTTACGTCAAGCTACATTTTTAATCAAACCGATTTCCGGCACAGGGATGATCCGGCGCCCCCGCGGCGGCTGCGCGAAAATTCGCAGTTTATATGAAACGAATGACTATAAGCCATCGACGCTACCGGGGCCGATGAAAGCGGCACGGCTTTAATTAGTTAAAGCGGACGGCTGTTAGAAAAGCAAGCGGATATTATGTCAAAGCTATCGCGCGGGCTTTTCATTAACGGATTCCGCGTGCGGGGATAAATCCTCACAAAGGAAAAGCGTTAGCATAAGCGCGCACGTGCTCGAACTTCAAACGTAACGTCGCTCTCTGCGCAGTTATAAGCTGATTATACGACGTTTGAGTCTGCTGTTTTGAAGATCGATTGGTTTTTTTTTAATCTGCGCTTTCTAATTAACGGGTATAGGAAGAATGGCAAATTGAAGATTGGAAGTATTGCAAGAGTTATTGAAAAAGATTGAAAGTTTAAAAAAAAATTTTAATTAGTGTCTTTTAGTTCTTTGAATTATATAATGTCACACGAGCATTGTATTCAAGTTATAAGTCGGAACCAGATTTCAGTAACTCGTAAAATGAAGTATTTGGAAATTATTTGAACCGCAACAAACCACCTGCACGATTCAGCTCGATGTTAGTGTTATCGACAAGGCTTATCAGTGGAGGTATACCTTGGGTCGAACTTTGATTGTGAAACAAATTCACGTGTTCTATGTTCAACAATGATTTACGTTGTGAAGAACTATACATATAATAATAAATGATTGCATATAATTTACAAAAATCATCCGTACATATAGATTTAATAATGTTTAATACATTATTATTACAGATGAATAATTAAAAAATCTTAAAGTAATTGTATGTACGAGTTGAAAAAATATTCTTTTATAAATAAAAACTATATTTTTATAAATACACCAAAAATATGAAATCTTTCATTTTTTCTATCAAAGCTTCTTCCTGCATCTTCCCACAACACAAACGAGGATTTATCCTCCGTACTACCTTGCAGCCGTAAAACTCCATATCCCCGACTCGCACGCGCGATTGCGCGATATCACAAACGTAAAAACTTCTTGGGCGCGTGACTTTTGTCCCCTTCCTTCCGCGGACAACTTTAAAGTTTCTGCGGATTTTCAAGTGGCCGGAGGAATGAAAAGCACCGCGAGGCTAATGGACGGCCAGTCGTTAGTCCGTATTAGTGCGGAACGATCCATTATCGCGGAATAGTAGTGCGCGGGAAAGACTTTTCGCGAACGGGGTGGATTGAAGTTCGATAAAGAGGAGAAAAGAAGGGAAAGGAAAGAAAGAGGTAGAACTTTCGAGTGTCTTTGTATTAGTCGCTCGATCTGAGGTAAAAGAGTTTCGGTTTCTTTGTAGATAAGTATAATTATTAACGAGATCGTATAAGACAAATTACCATTTTCTGAAAAGAATTTACGGATATAAAATATTAAACATTGCATAAAAATATTTTATAAATATTTCACTTTTCTTCAACTCTTAATTGAAAATTAAATTTAACAATTTTTTAATGCCACGCGATAATTCATTTTTTATATCGAGGCGAGCTACTAAGCACTCCATTCCCCTGAAAAATGCTAAAAGCCTCCATTCTCATAAACGCGAAATCTCATCTAAAAAATCCTCCTTTGTCCCTCCCTCTAAACTTTCATTACATAAAGCGGCCATCCACTCTCTCTATCTCTTTCTCGCGCCCCATGCGAAATCCCAAAATTAAAAAGAAATTACCCGCGCGAGCGTAAAGCAAATTTAATCTCCGGCTCCGATACCTATATATACATACACGCGATCGAAAATTGCCGCTGCAACTCGCGCAGAGCAAAAAGCCGTGGACTACACGCAGCTTGGTTTATTTCGCACATATAGGTATAGTGAGGTAAAGCGGTCTAGGAGTTACTCGGTCGACGCGCGAAATGGTTTTTCGATAGACAGCCGCCCTGAAATATCGCCCGTGCGAGAGGGAGAGAACGGGAAATTGCAAGATAAATCCCGAGTGGAGTACTACCGTCGATGCAGCTATGCAGCGTCAGCTTTCGAGCTTACTGCGGGAGTTTCGGGCTTCTCGAGAGCGACATCTGCTGGTAGAAATGAGAAGGTAGAGAAATAGGAGTCTATATTATCCACAAGTTGTGAGGTGACTAGTGCTGCCAATGAACGTGGAAGAGAACGGCAGATGTTAGAAGTAGAAAGATTGAGATCTACTGTTGGTAAATTAGGAATACGTTGGTAAGGTAGGTTCCCGCTGAATATTTTCTCAATGGATAAATACATACTTTTTTTGTAAGATTCAATAAATAAGTTAACTATAAGGTTATTTTGCAAAATGAATAATTTATTACTTATGGTTAAAATTAAAATTAAATAAGTATATTTAATTAGGAGATTACGACTTTATAGAAAATGAAACACATTATTCATATAAAATTATTTTATCAATTGGCAATTACACTCACTCATTATACTGCTTCTGAGATATATTATTACGTCAAATATGAGAAACAATGGGAATAGCTGTACCTATAGATCTAAATGAACTTGTTGTTGTGTAATAGCTTTTAATTAAACACTTTCGACGTTACATGATGTTTCGTCCCATTAAACAGAAATCATTAGTCTTATACTTTAACTAAAAACAGTAAAATACAAGAAAGGGGCGTGTTTAAATTATATCGTACATTAATTTTTATGTCTGCGTGATTTAGATAAAGCTGATGACAGAGCATTTTCACCAATTTCGATTAATGATCTTATGTTTGCTTGTCAAATATTATGAATCCGATAAGAACTATAGCCGGTATATGCAAGGTATCATCACTTGTAGGTACATCGAATACAATATCGAAAAATTTGCATAAACATGTATAAAGAGCGTAACTATGTTTCATTATTTATATATTAGAAAAAGATAGAATCGATGACATTATGAGAGTATCATTATCTACGTAAGTCAATAAACTTACCAGTGTTCCACATACTAATTAAACACAATTAAATTTCTCTAGAGTAAAATATTTATCAGTCGCAAATGTTTGATAAAATCAATACACTGTAATCAATACGGCCATAAAATATTAATGAAACATCATGCACTAATAAAACGCAACGCAAAATATTTTCTCACAAAAACGTAAAAGGCGCGTACGTTGAACTCTTCCAAAGCCTAGTCCGCGCGCACGCTATTCCCACAAGCGCGCCTACACCCGCCGGTCTTCTATATATCCACACAAAGCCGCAACAATGCAACGTTCCAGCCTGAAAATTATCCTCGCGCGCATGCACACACAGACACGCACACACACTCTCGTAATAACATCGTCAAACCGTAAATTTCACCGAAACAGAAGCGCGCTCGATCGCAATTACTATCCGTAATCGTGGATTTTAATCGCTTTATAAGAAGCTCGCCCCCTTGCGCAACACAGACACACCACCTAATGGGGAACTAAACAGCCGTAAAGTACGCGCTATCTTATACCTTAGAGCGAAATTTAAGCCGTTGCGTCAAAGTCCAGCACGGCTTCGATTTTTTTTTCTTTCTTCTCTCTCGGTTCCTCGCATCGCGTGCATAGTGAAAGCGGAATAGGCGCGCGCGCATCCTACGCGATTATGCGCGGACAATGCGCGCGTGTATATCGGGGCGAAAATCGCTATGAGAGAGAGAGAGAGAGAGAGCGGAGGTGGACGAAATGTGCGCCGCCGCGCGCGTGCGACTTTCTCCGCGGCTATGCGACTATAATACGCTGTGCAGCCCGCCAGGCTTTGTTTGATTTTTTTTAGCCGCATGCGGCTTTTGTCGCGCGGGTGCAGAATTTCGGAGCGACGTTTTAAGGATTATTTATTATTTATTATTTTTTTTTTTTATAATATAATGTTATTGCGAATGATGGAGTTTTGCGCTCCTTGTGTGTTTAATACACGCATGAAAAATAAAAAATTTTAGTTTTGTATAACAAAATTTTGGCGCGCGAAAGATAATTTTACGATTGTATACGCTTCTAGGAAACTGCATTGTCTTTGAAAGGAAAATGAAGAGCAAGAATAAGCCCTTAAACTACCAAAGTTTCTCCTGGCTAAATATAATTTTGACCCGTAAATTACGTCGCAGAGTGTGACTAAGTTGCTAGACAACAAAGGGATGTCATCTGCTATACATAAGAGAATTTATGAAAGCTCGGGGAAGTGATTCACGCGGCTCTCGCCAGGCAAAAAAAAAGAATTCCAAAAGCCCTACCGTAATTATCCCGGGAAATTTTTTAAAAGCTTACGTCATTTTAACGGGTTTCTCGTTTAATCTCTTCTTTTATTTAAATAATGCCTCACTATTATTTAAAAAAAACTCTTATTTGTTTTTAAAGCTAAAATTAATCCTTTAATCTTCAAACCATCATACCAACCAATAACAAACAATTTAAAATTATTTACTTTAAAGGTACCGGATTAATCAAGACTCACTCCACTCTTCCCCTTTTACTACATCCCCGGACCTTCGAACTCTCGGCCAGATCCGAAAACCGTCAACGACAGATATATAATATACCTAATTCTCTCTCTGCCTGCAGGCCATTCACATGCACCTGACGCACAGTCAATTGCACTCATCTCCACGCCGGGTAATAATAATAATAATAATAATAACTCTGGATCCTCTGCTGCACTTAAGCACGCACACACCGACCTTGAGATCCTCGAACGTGCTGAAATCCGACTTTACGCCACCGAAATATACCAGCACTCGGGGGTAGTCCCCGCTTATGTATCGTAAAAGCGCGTGCAGCGGAGCGTGACTTTATTGCGGCCGGAGAAGAGCATCTTACGGTACCTATACCTACCTATAGGAAGTGAGCGGGTGTTTAAAGCTCTGGATGTATAAGAGATGGAGGCAAAGGCTCGAGAGTTTAGGATGGGAAAAGAGGGTCTCTTGGTCGATGCAGTGGTGTTAGATAGAGAGCAATGGGTTTGGTCTTTACTTTGGCGTATAGTATAGGTACAGATGAAGTTTTGAAAAAGTCAGCTTTGCTTTAATTTGAAAAACCGCTGTCAATTCATTGGCACGTGGCTTCCTCAAACTTAATAATTATACTGATTCCTTTAATTTATTTTTAATGCTAAAATTTAAAATTATTACACCATAATTTATGGCACAATTCTAATTACATTCATTTATTAAAATTAAAAAGTATTAATTTTTTAATTATGTATAAAATATGATTAAAATAGCAGCTGTAATTTTATTTTCAAATTATGTATAAAAAATTAATAAAATAATTGATTATAATATTAAATTCAAAACCTTTTGAAATAACTAAATAACCTTTACTTTAAATCATAAAGCTAATTCCTCTAGGAGGAAGCAATTGAAGTATTGTATTATACTAGTCCAGTTTAAATACATGGAGTAATATTTTTGTATAAACTTGATTTTTTTATAACAAAATTTACTATTTTCCACAGTAGCGGATATAAGACACAGATGTCGTTTGTGACTTTTTGAAATAATTATTTTAATGATTTTTGTCGTAAATTTTTCTATTTAAAAAGCAAAAGTGTTTTATATAAAAGTTGAAGTTTACGCAATAATTTTTCTCCGTGTAAGAAGAAGAGATATATTTAATCTTAATTTATTAAATCGGCACTACTTTATCTAGAAATTATTATAAAATAAGTAGTTGTTGGGAATAAAAAATGATTTACTGAATAAGTTAGCACACACATTTGTATCTTATCTTAATAATGATCATGTATAATTTATTTGCAAATATTATAACTTATGAAACCCATAAAAATCCGAAATGAAACTACCATTAACCAAAAACAAAACGACCCTCATTAAAACTCATTTCAAAATAATATTCTTACCACATTTTTTTCATACCCACCGAACCGAAAATAACAAACTACAAACTCGAAAAAAGAAAGCTGCATTTCGCGCATCAAGGTCAATCACCTCCTCCCTCTTCATCTCGATCTTTTTCTCCTTCAGTGCCAAAACAAACGCTCGCGCACACCAGATGCCCCAATAACTCTTCTCGTACCGCTTGCACGCGCGCAGACGCTGTCCGTCAGCTGCAGCAGCTCCGCACAATCCACTTCGTTTTCACAAAGCAGGTGATAAGCGAGCGCTCGCTCTCGCGATTTCGAAATTATTAATAACCGCTTTATAATTGATCCACAAAGCTATCCTGCCGTGACCGCGCACCGCGGCGGCGGCCGCGAGTGCCCGCACGTTTCCTCAACAGTGAAAGTAAAAGTATACTCGCGCGTATACGCGCGTGTGTATATATACGTGTGTATAATATACGCGATTCTCGCGAGTGCGCGCGGATATATAGATGGATTGCGCGGTAGAATGAGGTGTTCGAATTGAAGGAAGTTAGAGGAGAGGTATTTTATATATGTTTTTCAGCGATGAGAGATTTGATATACAGTATAATATACGAGCAGTGGTTAAGTTTATCTGAAACATGTTCCTTAATTGGAAAAGAAATCGATCGAAATCTACTTGCTCGTCGGAAAAGTGTTTTATATATATATACGGAACTCTTGAAGTAAAGTGGATATGAACAAAAGTTATATACTTACAATCTTTGTACTAAATGGTACGAATTCATTTTGTACAACGAACAAAGACCTAAAGAGGTATATATATCACAGTCTTCTGTGCGCATTTCATTTGAATAAAGCTTCACCGAAGCCCATTGACAAACGTCACTTCCATCCCTCTGAATATTCCATTAAAGCACGGCGCGGTGACTGCGCTAAAATAAGAACAGCGTAGATCTTTGTTTCGTAAAAATAAACCGCGCGCACGACAGTCTACTGCTTATTCTACCTGCGCAACTAGCGCTAGCGTATATCGCGCACTTTTATCGAGCGCGGCTACGTGTATTACGCGCGCGCGCGCACCGCGATAACGATCGCGTTTTTTCGTACTCCTTCGATCCTTGCCCGCGGGCTGCACTGGCATACGTATAGAGCGAGTTCAGCGACATTATAATTGCAGTCTTGCCGCGCGCGCACGCGCTGACTAATGCGAGTCGCGCTGAAAAATTAGCCAGACGGAAATTCGCGTGTATTTTATGTATTCGAGGCGAGAGGAAAAAGGATCGGGGTGTATGGGAAAAATTGCGTGAAAGTGTGGATTGAAAATTCACGGGTAAGAGGTGAAAAAAGATGTTTTGGAGAAAGTAAGATGATGAATGAACAAGAAAAATTTAAATGAAATAAATATTTTGTGTATCAAGTTAGCCTTGAATAAAGTTATATTATTGCTATAGAATAATTAAAGTTTGTAGAGCAGAGAGTCGCATAGACGTTTTTGATAGTACGAAGAATCTCCGGAGTTGTTGTGTACTTATTAATTACTGACTTAAGCTAGGATTAAGCATACAAGTTTTCGAATTCACACGCATGGATATTTCGCAGCTGATAATATATTTATTTCGATTTTCACACCGTTCAGCGTCCACGAACGCCAATAAACGCTGAGTTATAAGCTGGAACAAATTTAAAATCAATTTGTCTGGTGTAAACTCCGCTTGAGACATATATTGTAACTTCCTGTACCTATAGTGCAACTATATAATAGACATCTGCTCGAAAATCTAGCTGCAAAGAAACACCTAGTATACAATATATGGATATTATACCAATATACTGCAGTTAAAAATCGATTCCAGTTTTAACAATATTTCGTATCATTTAATAATGGAAACATCAAATTCGTTAAAGTTACACTCTTACACTCGATTATTAGACAATTTATCTAACGCTCCGGATTATTTACAAATAAAGATAAATGATACGATGATAATGTACGATTCCCTCAAGACGTTGGTCTTCGCGAAGGGAGGATCAATGGATGGAATCTTCCAACCAGATTCTTATTTTTCACTTGCCTTCTTTTATTTTATTTTGCTTCCTCAAAGAACAAGCTTTGTAATGGTGAAAAAAAATTTTGAAATAAAAAATGTTTAAAAACACGTTTTCAGACTTTTGGCACAAAAATTCGACGTTTATGAGAAAAAAAATTTTCGTGTCTGTATGTATGTGTGTGTGTGAGTGTGTGTGTGTGTGTGTGTGTGTGTGTTAACC
>UXGD01006487.1:0-12422 GCA_900474315.1 Torymus auratus
CTCTTTAACGTTTTTAATTCCATCCAATTTCGAGCGCAGCAGACGGCACTTGGCTAAGGTAAATGCAGAAACCGTGTAAATTAATGAAGGATATGAAATGAGAAAGAAGTGGAAAATCTAATCCGCGGGCTCTCCATCAAAGGGCGATTTTTTCCTCTTTCTCCCCCCCTCTTCTCTCTCTTTCTCCAGGCTTCACGCTACAATTAAAACGTCTAGTGACATTTTCAAAAATTGGGTCTAAACGACTAGGAATATTAAAAAGTTACTCGGGCGGAAGAGTCTTCCAGTACGAGTTTCAATTAGTCGGCGAAGGAAAGAAAAACGCCGAGAAGAAAGGAGCCGAGAGCTATACAAAGTCGGCCAATTCGACGTACAATTTACAGCAATTTCTTGCCGGTGCTTTCAGGAATTTTTCTTAATTTGTGAAGAAAAATTTTGCTATTTTCTGAAATTATCGAAAGATATTTGTATGGTAGTGAGCTATATCAAAAAGGCAAAAAGTATATAAAAAATCTTTTTTTTGTACAGTTTTGGGCACTTTTAAAGTTTTAAACTGACATGCAACGTATACATATCTACTCATAATTGGCTATCGAAATACTGATGCAAAAGAAGTTTAATTTATTTTTCCTTTTTCTGAATGAATAATTAAAAACTAATAAGAATTTAATTGATATTTTTTATTGCTGACAAATATACTTAATGAATGGCGTTGTTAATTATTTCTAGATTATTCATTTTCTTGCTGTGTGAGCCTTAATTACTTTGCTGAGTATAAAATATAATAATTTATTAAAGTCTATTTTTGACACTTGATTTAATTACTGACTATCTTCGTAATATTATGAAATACCAATCATATTATTTTAACCCAATACGTAGTATTATTTATAACTGTGATATTTTCAATAGATAACTCATATAAGAAGCTTGAACAAACTTAAATATCGTGAAACTGTGAACCTAAATGTAGGCGTTAAATTTTCTACTCTAGCTGTATAAACCGAAATACCCACTGAGATTTATGCTATCATCAAATATTCAACATAATCATGTTTACCGTCGTGTTTTGAAGATTAAGCGCTAGAAATCATAAGTGCCTGTATAATAATATGCATATTGATCTACAATTAATCGGCTTTCTATGTGAAACTTTAATATGCCTGTATAAATAATTACATCAAATATCCGCTAGTCGATTATGGGATTTTATGACACTTTTATTCCCGTCTGCGTATTTCCCGGAGAAAAATGAAACAGAGAGAGAGAGAGAGAGCGTGAGAAGAACTTCCCACCCTTTTTCTCGTCTTCCGGGAACGTAGGAGGAAGACAGAAAGAGGCTTTCCGGGCGGAAATTTGATGAAAATCTCCTTAAACCGTGTTATTCTCGTCTTCATTTATCGTCATTTTGCTGCCACTGACGCATAATTACTACATTTTACTTCCGAAAAATGGTGTCTTATAAAAGTATCAAAAATTGTACAAATGTATATTATTTCTACTTACTTTCTATTTAATAAATAAATAGAAATTCGCAACCCAGAACTTTCATTTCGGGTGCGGGAGCAGATTCGGATCCATTAAAGTATTACTTCGCAATGTCGAATCCTCTTAAGGAAAGACGTGACAATAGCTGCACTATTAAGGACGAGAATTTCTCCAAGTAGTATTTATTTTAAAAGGCAAGGAATTACAATTATACTTATTGCAGTTTCTCGCTTCGCAAATTGTCAGAGGATTTATGTTTTATCGAAGTTAAATTAATGACGTCCTTGATGTATAAATTTTCACATTTCATTCGAGTATCATTAAATATTTTCCAACGTGTATACTTTGAACTGCGATTAATTTATGTGAATAGCTGAAATTTTGCGCAAAATGATAATTGATACCTAATAAATTGTGTAACTACTTGTAAGAATAAGCAACTGTATTACAACGGAATTTATATATAAATATCTGGCTTAATGCAATCAAATTTGATTGGATGATATTGAATCTAGCGATCCAGTTATTCCGTTCGTATTAACAATCATTGACTTGAACTAGACAATGGAAATTTATTTAGACGTATTTCAATGTTATTGGTATTAAATGCTTTTCGGGATATGCACTTCATACTTTACGTAAATCGGAGAATTAATATGAAGCAGGCAAATAATTTTGGATCAATACAGTATTATTTATAAAATAATACAGTTGCATATTGTTGCACATTAAAATTATTTATTGTTGTTGCCGTCATTGAGAATAATCAAAATATGTCGGTTTTATTTAGCTATTCGTAATATTCATAATTAAACTCGAAGCAACATGGCCGTCAAGAATTTAGACCACTACTATTTATTATTAATAGCTATTAGTGTAAATAATAAATTGCGATGTATATATTACAAACTTGCGGCGTATAAGATGCATGCCGCGTTACGACGTTTACATTTTTTATTAACTAATGCTTTACGGCATAGTAGCATATAGAAACTTAATTAGGCCACTGTTACATATAACGTGTATATTATAGTTTAATTTCATTTGATAAAAAGTAGAAGAAGCTATTCAAATTTATTTAATTCTACTATTAGTCTGATATTTTTTCCCTTTGAGAACAAAGGCTGGGATTCTTTTTCCTAAAATTGCAAGCTTGATTTTATACGGTTGGGCTTTATCTCCGTATACTGTATGAGCCAACTCTGCACAAGATAATTCTAAAACATTTATGACCCCGGCATGTGGCCCAAAGGAGTCATGATGTAAAATCGTTATCTAGTAACATTAAAGATAACGTGAAAATTCATTTTAGAGTACCTTATAAGCTTGGAATAATCTACATTATTTTAACATTTAGATAACTATAATGTATTTTGAATGAAATGAATTTCTGGTATGAAAAAAAAAAAATTAAAAATCTTCAATCTTCGTTCACATTCCAGTGAATATATAGACTAACACTCTTTACAAATTAGTTTCATTATCATCTTACACCACAACCCTGGTTTTTCCAAGCACAACAAATAGTTACTCCTATTGTCACCCTCTAATGAAGAATTCATCTCACATTCCTCAAATTCCTCTCACCTTGACCAATCACCAGCCTCTAACGACCTTCCCTCTCGTCCTCCGAAAAACTCTTGCCGATAATTAGCAAAGTAACGCTGGAGCGCGCGCGCGAGTCGTCAATTTGCTCGAGAAGAGAAAAACACGTCGCAAATCCCTCGCCATTAATCCCCCGTGTGCGCAAAAAAGCTCGCGCGCGCTCGTTCAAAAGAAAAGCCCGATACGTCCATCCCAGCATTTTTTCCTTATCTCACTTTCCCTCCGCCATAATTACACTAGCCCCGTAATTTTCCGACTTTCCCCTTCTGCGCTTTTATTGTTATTGCGATTGTTTTACGGCCCATTTACCCGTCGGCGACGAGTTCGATTTTCTCTCGCGCGCAAGCGTTCCATTTATACCCGCACGCGCTTCGACGATGTCGACGGACGGACGCGGCGCGCGAGTCGCGAGCCCGGTTAATTAACTGCGTTTTGTGGCGATTGCGATGGGCAGCTATGATGAAGGAGGGAGAGAGGGAAAGAGAGAGAGAGAGAGAGAGAGAGAGAGAGAGAGAGAGAGAGAGAGAGAGAGAAACTGTCATTGGCGGCAAGCTGTTGCGCGACAGCCTGCTGATCGGGCTTCTTTTGGGTTTTATCGTCTGTGGAGGTGAAAGGTCATTCGAATCTGGTTTACGTTTCGTAATTTAATAGGTTTTTTTAGTGATGGGTAATGGGAAAATGGTAGAGATGACGAATGAAGAAGAATTTTAGGAAATAAAGTGCGTGAAACTGTTTTATTGTTAAAGAAAGTGTAAGTAATGATTATGTTTTTCAAGAGAGCATGGAGCTGAGAGGTTTTACATATTTCCTGCAAGTTGTACAAATATTTCTATCATTATCGATTCATTTAGAAAGTAATTTAGTAACTTTTTAAATATTTGGCTGACAAACAGAATTGTAACTAAATGTTAGCGGAAACATGGGATTACTTTTCTCTGTAGTTACGTAAACGACATTTGTTTGGAAACTTGTTATCTCTATTTGTCCAAAACGAAGCATGTAGTAATAGTTGAATAAAATTTACATCTTGTATTATGCGTAAATAAATATTCGGTTAAAATGAAATAAAATCAATAACAATTAACTATAACAATTTTCTTATAAAACAAAATAAATGTTATTAGCATTCAAGAAAGTAAATTTAAATTATGTAAGAACTCTATATGCATCTAGACTTTTCACTGTCAGTTATGCTTTTACACAGAAATCCTTTACCTCAACAAAGTTTTCTTCAATTACAACGAATCGCAAGCGGATTATTAGCATTCAAGTGCGCAGACTGAAAACATGTCGACGTTATATACCTGCGGAGCACCTACTCTTACGTTATTTATTCACTTTCTTAGGCAATCGAAAGATCTCGTAGAAACGGTTGCGCTTCAATGCAACTTTATTCCATTTTTCCTTTGAATGTCTTTAGATGTTCGTTTCAAAAGAAATCATTTTTGTCCCGGTAAGTGGTTTTAAAAAATTTGTTCCTGTCGAAACATGATTCATTTGGAATATTCCTCTTTTATATCCATAAAACTTTTTTATAAACAATTTTGACACCGAAAAACTTCATTCTAATGTATTTGTGCATTTTTTCGTTACCGGTAGGTCTGATCTGTCAGTTATTTTATGTTTCCAGTTGTATTGCCCAATCAATCATTTGTTTAAATTTAATTTTACCTTGCATTTACTTTAGTTAGATAAATATAGAATAATAAAAGACAAGAGATAAAACAATATTTTCATATAAAAAATCCCTTCGAAAATTTTTACCTACACAATTGGTGTTTTTGTTCCTGTATAATTAGAATACCAAATTCTACTGCATCAAAATATTCAAAATAAACAAGTTTAATAAAGAGTTAAAACAAATTAAAACATACAACTTTTTTATACTTTCTTAAAATCGCGTTGTCACCATGGTAAATTTTTTCAGACCGGAAAAATTCGTGAGCTCCCTGTGATGGACGTAATTTCAGCTAGGAATCCACGTGGCACTTCACCAGTCTTCAAGTGTCTCCCGTGTCGCGCGAGAATGAAAGAATGTTATTAAAATAATAGTCAGCGCCTCAGTGCGAAAGTGTAAATTTTAATTAAAGCATGTGTGCGTCAAGCAGGAAGAAAGGACACATCTCCAACATGCTTCCCGCAAAGATGTTGTGCGCGGCAAAAAGTTAATTACGGTGAAATTTTTTTTTTCAGTGAATTCGTTTTAGTTTTACGATAAACTTTCTGGTGTTGTGCTTTAATGAATGGAAATAACCAACGGAAAGTCAGCCTAGAAATGTACGCAAAAATATTTGTGTGCTGCCGTTGCGTTCGGTCGGCGAATTTTGTTATGAAGTTTATAAAAGCGTATAACCGAATTGAATTTTTATGCGTGAGCCCCCGGTATAAAATTTAAGAGACCGTTCGGAATAAAATAGGTTGGCCGGGAAATTTTTTAACGTACACTGCGAAACGTTGTTAGTTTTGCATTTATTCGGGTAAAAGAATTGATTCGATCATACTTTTTAGCCTATGCCATTAGCCATGATGTGTTTGTATTTTGATAAAGTTTAATAACAGACTGATGTTTTACGATTTTATATACTCTAGGATGAAATACGAACAGGATTATATCCTACCATTTTTTTTTATTTCAGTCGGCCATTTTTTATGCAATTGACAAAGATAAAGCTGTTACATATGAAATTTTAATGTAGATTAATTTTTTAAAATATTATTAAACTCGTATGGAAATAATAATTAAATCTATTATTCAGCTGTGCTCTCAATACTTCTGAAGTCGATGTAATATGTATAAGGTACAGGAATAATAATGTAGATACATCATGGAAGTTTAGAATAAGGCAAAAAATACGTTTTAATTGTTCCAGATGCATAGGTATACTAATTGGCTCAAGTAAAACTTGTATGGATAAATATATTTTTAATTGTTTATAATCGTAGCGTACGGCGATGCTTTGATATGGATAGAATATGAATAATTCAAATACTTCATTTTACAAATGTGTTTTGTATAAGACACAAAATGCCAATAGAAGAATAATGTTTCTTACGATTTCGACAAAACGACAAGATATCAGATAAACTTCATCGCTCGCTCCTTTCTTCTTCGACTCTCTTCCTGCCACTTTGTTTTTCTATCACTTTGTTGCCAAACTGTTAAGCTGACTCTGTCTCCGTGTGCTCGTTCCATGCGCGACTTTTTCGGACTCACAGCTAATCTTGAAACTTACTTTTTCGCACGTGCTTTCCTGCTTTCCGATCGATCGCGCTCGCCGAGATCTATGACCCCTAGCACGCGTATACATACAACTTGTATATCCGCACTTATGACGCAGCGCAGTCCGCGATGGCTTTTTCCCTGTTGTTCCTCCCGCGTCTTATCGTAAATCAGTTAGCGTCGTAAATCATTGTTTTATCGAACGTCAGGGAAGGGGAGAATAAATATATGTGCTCGGGTCGATATATGAATTTCGGTAGATTATTGATGGCCGTGTGATGGTTTCATTTTGTACGTCGTTAGGAAGAATTTAGTTCGCATTAGGGTTCTTTTATTGAAGCTAAACAATGTAGTTGGAAATTTTTGGATTTATGGAGGATTTTACAATATTTGTAATGAAGATAGATTTAGTGTGGTGATATTGTGATATCTTTTTTATGTAGTACTTGTAGTTTACGAAAAATTACAAGGGATGTCATAGGGAAAATGGGTGTTCGGAGTAAGTAAGTTTTTATGTGTGCGTAAAACTAACGTTTGCAATTTCAAATAATAGTAGAACTATATTCTAAAAATATGTACTGTTACACCAACAAGTAATAGCTATTTTGCTTGAAACTTTATTAAAATAAAAAATATATTTTCTTATTAAAGAAGAAAAATTGTTATTACTTATGAAAACTTATTTGAACTTTCAAAATTCATATTAAAAATCTACATTATCTCGACGAATACTTCGTAAATAACAAAATAATATCTTGAACAGCTTACAAACAACCTAAAATATATACAAAAAGGAGCTTTCCCTACGGCTCATCCACGCCTGAAAATCAGAGCTCTCGCTTCGCATTCAAAATACACAAGACGCTCTTCTTCTTCCCTTCCCTCTTGTAAAAAAAGAACGCAACAGCAAAACCGTGTCCGTACACAAAGCGCAGCGAAATCGCGCAGGTGAAATTTACATCCGCTTGAAATTCAAACGGGACGCTAAATTCGCTCGCGCGCCCTCGGATTTGCCAGCGCTGAAGAGGCTAATACACCCACATACAGCGCAGCGTCGGCGAATAATCATGAGGATGCTGGGGCCCGTAAAAAGGAGAACAAATTGCAAGCGCGAGGGTCGTGAAGCGCGTGGGGCGTCTGAATTTGTTGCTGCGAGCGGGCGGCAACGTGTAATGTACTGCGGGATCGCCGTGCGGGACGTGAGACGAGTCGGCGAGAAGGGAATTTTCATTGTTTTCTTTAGGGCTCGTTAACGCGCGTGAAACGAGAGAGAAGGATAGATGGGGGAAAGGGAGAGGTGGTTCGAGTGGAGAGCTTTCGAGGGTGTTTTTTTCGACTGGGGTTGGCGGGAATTCGGAGTTTACGGGGTGATTTCGCGACTGATGAGGGATTGCTGAGCTTAGTTGATGTTTTTTTATGCAAATAGGTAATGTTCTTCAAATAAGTTGATTTAATTGTTTTAATTCTGCTGTAATTTAAAATGAATTTAAACGATAGTTAAAAAGAACAGTGGTTTGTTTAATTATTTAGCTCTTTTAAAAATACAGTTCATATCTTTATTTAAATATTAATCTTTATTTGTAGATAATGTTTCTTTAACAAATTTGTATTAAAATGTTTCAAACATAGCGGTTTTATTTTGCCCGGGCTTTCCTTGCTCATTAGCTTATCAGACCATTTGAATTTAATATCAAATAACTTTCTCAATAATTTCATACTTCCACAATTACTTCTTATGTTCTTATCTCACTCGAAAGTTCAACATATTTTTTGTCACTAATAAAGCTACTCATTCATGCAAAACAAAGCGCAACTACAACAACTTACTAATCAAGCTTGCGGCCCTTCTCCAGCACAATCGCTGGAGCGATTAATTTGTCGCACGGTAAGATGGGGAGAGGAGGGGCAGGGCAAAACTCACTTTGTAAACTTGTGATTTCGGAGTAACTGCCGCGTGTCTCGATACGGATCAACTAATTCCGATTCAAACTACACGTACTTTGCTGAAGGAGGACACACACAGTGTCTGACTGTGGCACGTGAAAATCTCCTAATTGCAACGCCGAATTTCGCTACTGGGCATGTGATGGTGCTATGTTAATTGTTGTTTGATAAGATCGATATGATAAGAGCGATGGTGCATGTGCTTTGTCAACGAATGGGCCAAATGAATTGTAAAGATGAATAATACGGATTTATCGAGCCGGAAATGTTTTCATTAGAATATCACGGTGGGTTGACTGTGCGCTGTAATTTCGTTTGCATGGAGGGCTTCGGACAATCGATGGAATATTGATCGGGTATTTTATACAAACGCTTGTATATGATCATATGCATATTCATGAGGAATTATACGAAAAATATCAGTGGTGTTAACGTTGCTCTCGTGCTTATGGAAGTAATTTTAAATATCCATTGATCAACAAGTGTTTGGTAGAATGCTTCGTTACCTCATATGATTAAATATATTATACGTTTCTTCTCGAATAAAATTTATTTTTATTAATTCATAACATATTTACAAAAATGATTTTTCAGTTTATGAAATTCAATCAGTAAGTTAATGAATTTATATTTTTCTACTTTTCTAATATTATTACAATGGTCATAAAATATTTCATATTTTGATCGTTATTCATAAAAATTGTTACACCTCAACAAGAACATACATAATATTATTAAGCTTTATCAAAAACTCAAACGCAAATAGGCCCGCACCGCTGAATACAGAGTTTCGGGGTCATTAGGAAAACCTGTTGGTACCACAGACACTATATATACCTACCTCCAGCCGGACACATTCGCGTGTAAAATCGAGCAAGTTCGAGTGCCGTCCATTATGTACGCGGGTATGTTGCCGTCGCGCTGTTGCGCTTCTGGCGCATCGGGCAACTGGCGGCAGGTCCGATAATAGACGTGTAAACAGGAGGCAGAAAGGAGTGAGAGGGTTTATTTAAGGCTCAGACTTATCGAGTGGCTCCATTAGGTTCTCTTTCTGGCTCGATGTACCGAGACGACGGACGCTGATATAGGGTTACCGCACGCGGTGTAATGGGCCGGAGAGAGAAGGATGCGTTTGGGTTTTTTATACGCGAAGCAGGTATATAGATAGTTGGAAGTTTGTGTCGAATAAGTGGTCGAGGGTTTGGTTTGTTCATTTATTTGATTTTGGATGAAAGTTAGTTGATCCTATGTTTTCATCAAGTTTGCTTGACCACGAGTCTCTGTTACTCGTAATGAGAATTTTTTGATGTAACACGGGACTAAAGTCGATTATTATCTCGACTTACATAGTTAATGTACAGACATACAATACATAAAAATGCTAGACTTTTTGTTTCTTTATATATTACTAGTCATGTCTAAGCGCGCTTCGCGCGCCATAAGTTTTGTTTTTGTAACCTAGCAAACCATTACTCCCACCAACCAAATCACGAATAAAATGATATCATAACAAATCCATAATTTTTAAAGTTAGTATATTATTTAAATTATTTCACGCAGATATTGCGTAAATTTTAAGTCTCCCATATAATGGAAGATAACAAAAACAAGGCAAGCTTTTTGAATTATGCGTAAAAAGTCATTCAAATTTTGAATTTACAAGACTTATAATTTACTCTCGGCCTTCCAATAAAGTCTTTAATGGTGCGCCGTATAGAAGAGGCAAACGGAAACTTGTGATGGGCAGCTCTTAATAAGCAAGCTTCTGATACTTGCCGCTATGTGGCGAAAAGACAATATATTAGCACACATGGTGTATTAACCGCGTACCCTGTATATCACCTGTATGGTGATTTCTAGGACCAAGACGTCCGCCCGACCACAGGAGAGCAGACGCCCGGAATGCTTTAAACTCCGAGCTAGACGCAGTTCCAAGGGACTGTGACCGTGAAAAATTCAGTGCCCGTTAGCGCCCATACTTTCCCATTACCCTGAGATCGCCCTGCCCTCCCACTATCCTAAAGACCTAGGCCCAGAGGACTACGATTACCAGCTAGGGACACTTCTCTCAATGCAATGCATCCGTAATGGTTCTACGGGAGGAAGCAGTTTGGGCAGCAGGGACGGACAGAATAGTCCTACCTGTGCCCACGGGGAACCACGGGAAGGCCTGCTTCTCGAGTGCCGCCTGGACTCGCATAAAGAAATTTGTTGAGTTTGAGAAACGAAAAAAAAGCGACAAGATGTCGCTCCATCTCTCTCAGCCACTCCACGTTCATGGAGTGTGAGTGTTTACAGCGGGACCACTAATAGGCCGAGATGGAACTTGCAAGACAGAGGCTTAGTGCTTTCTGGTCCACATAATCATTATCCAGAAAGCATGTATGACGCTTGTCTTGCCAGCACCCATAACTCTTTCAAGGCCGCCGATCATTGGTCAAAGTACATCAAGCCATAGTTGAAAGGAGCAGATCTCGACTCTTATGGTCACAAGTAACCATTTGGACTCTACAGAGCGAACTATGCAAGAGTCGGGACCAACGATACTCGGCCTGCTATCAATAGGCAACGGCTTACTAGGACAGAAACAAGAAACGCTTATCTGCTATCACAAGGACGTCAGTCAGTTACTTCCACGGCTCTAAGGGCATAAGGAACGCTTAGAGCTCACGATGAAGTTATACTAGACCAGAACTCTGAGGGGCTGCTTCAGTGGCTATGATCGGGGAACTCATTTATCCCCATCGCTCTCAGCGAAGCTATACCAAACAGAGCTCTAAACAATGCCATCATGAAAGGGATATTGTAAGTCTCTGGCCCACGCCAGGGTGCTAGACCAGAACCCTGAGAGGGTGCTTCAGTGGCGATGACCGGGGAATTCATTTATCCCTATCGCTCTCAGCGAAGCTATACCAAACAGAGGCCCAAACAAAGCCCTCATGAAAGGGACATTGTAAATCTCTGGCTCACACCACGGTGCTAAATGAGAACCCTGAGAGGCTGCTTCAGCGGTGATGATCGGGGAACTCATTTATCCCTATCGCTCTCAGTGAAGCCATACCAAACAGAGCCCCCACGAAAGGAACATTGTAAGTCTCTAGTCCATTCAAGGTAGGCTGGTTTACTGCGAGAGGCTGCTTCAGCGGCAATGGGGATCTGGCCATGCGCGGAGCATGCACTCAGCGAAGCTATACCAACCACAGTTCTAAAGATAGGGACAGTGGAAATCTCGTTAATCCATTCATGCGCGTCACTAATTAGATGACGAGGCATTTGGCTTTTTTTTCTTTTCTAATCTATATATCATCCGAGAATAGATATGACAGACATTATGCCTGTGAGGCAGCACTGTGGGTGGGCTTGAGTTCATCTTCCGATATCATTGGTGTCCTCTTCCGGTTGGTCCTCTTCGTTGTTGTTGGTCGGTCTGAGTGGTAGTCTTCTGAAACTGGTGGTAAATGTTGATTCCCCCTATGAGGACTCTGTTGGACAAGGTCTTGATGCCCCTCTTCTGGATGATCTTGAGCCGCTCTAGTTCCTCCGCCGATTCTCGGCACCAAACTCCTCTGCACGATAGTGTGATAGATGTTAGCGCATCCCATCACGTACCCACATGTGTTGTTGGGGTACTTTCGCCGATTCTCGTAAAGCCATTCCATCCACCGATGTATATAAGAGCCTGACCTATCTCTGTTTGATATATCACATGTATTATATCTACTCCATAATAATTATTAATTATTCAATAATTATTAGCGAAAATAATTATTAAGACCCTCCACGCCGTTTAAATAAAACTGAACATTTGAATTGCGCGCCAAAACGACTGCCGGAAGGATCGTAGTTCGCGCTCGGCCGCTAGGCGGCACAGCGCCGGGACTTGCGCAATCAAACCGGCGGCGCGCGGAGATATAAGTGATTGGCGCGGCGACCTCGAGGTTTTTTTTCACTCGCACGTCTTCCTCGTATATATCGAATTTTTTTCCTTCCAAATTGTAGTAATAAATGCTTTAAAGAATTTGATGAATTCTTCGATAAATTCGTTTCCATTGTCACATACGACTAAAGTACGTTTATATTCGACGTCGAAAAAAAACCGCTGCTAACTGCTTTAGCAGAATGCTTTCTCAAAGAGAATTGATAAATTACATCAAATAATCTTTTG
>UXGD01006488.1:0-12420 GCA_900474315.1 Torymus auratus
CTGTTCGAAAATTTTCTCATATACTTTATGACGTACAGAACTAGAAAAAACTTATAACAGAAGTGTGCCTCAAAATTTTTATTTTTTTTTTTGGAACCACTTTTTGACATATTCTCCAGAGAATTGCTCATATATACATCTCTCGTCTCTCTTCTTCCTCGGCGCTTTGTCGAGAGATGCAGTGTCCGAATTATTGCCGCAATGCGGCTCTCGGGGACTTTTTATATGGGCACGCCGGTTATTTATAGAGACGATAAAAAGAGGTGGAGGAGGAGGAGGATGAAAAGACGAGTCTCGAGGTACACCGATACTCCCTACGTGTGCAGCTCTGTGTATATATACATGTTTTTTTTTCACGGTCTCGTTGCATTCGAGCGCGTTGCGCGCGAGATGCCCTGCTGCTGCTGCCGCTTCGTAGATTAGAAAGTCAATTACTTTTTACTGTTATCTATTGGTTAACGCTGATTCTTTTGGGAACTCGAGAGATAAAGCACGCGCGAGAGCTGTATTCTTTTCTGATTAGAATAATTACGAACAAGTGCGAGCGCGCGCGCTGCTGGAAAAATTCTTATCCGTGACTTTACGTTATATATATATACTGCGTCGTGGTATCGAGTGAAATTTCAATTTATAGCTCAAACAGTCGGTTCTCGCGGTGCGCACGGCCACGCAGCAGCGCGTACCTATAGCAGGTTGGAGAGGAAAACTTCATCATTTTTATTGGCCGGGAGCGCGTCTCTTACCTCCGGGCGATCTTTTTTTTCCCCCCATCTTGGCAAATCGATATCAGTGCAGAACGGGTTTGAGTCTTAGACATTATTTTAGTTCTAATCAGCGTATTTTTTATTCAATAATCAGGTATTTTGTATATACGCACGACGAAGAATGTATGAAATCTTCCTTATGATTTGCATCATGACGCGGGAATTATTCAATTCCGCGGGATTAATATTCAAATGGCGCGAGAAATGTTCTTACGAATATCGGAAAATATTAATGTCTTATGTAGAAAACTACGCGAGGTGTAGCTGCGCGTTATTAATGTAAATCATTACCATTTCACAAGCTACATTAGAGCCACATAAACAAGCATTTATATTTATACTTACACCACTTTGCTATACGAATTTACCAATAAAGGGGAAAAAAATGCCATAAATCACGAAGCCCCGCGTTGTCACAACAAATTAACCCAGGAGAAATAGGGGAAAAAACAGCCGCGTGCGCGAACAAAACATTACGCACGATATTTTCTCTCTCGCCCAATGGCATAAGTATATATACACATCAGAGCCGTAGCGCACGCGTGTAATCGTTTCGATTGCAACATCCCGATGCCAGTCCCGATGGGGATTCTGAATAATCCCCGCTGCTGCTACGAGAGAGCCAACCTTGAAATCGTTCTCGCGTGTATACCCGATGCCTCGGCGTCACCCGACTCCGTAGTTGCGACGCTCGTTGCGACAATTTCGTAAGTGCACCGACACTTTGCCTTTTTATACCCCTCGTTTTCGTCAGGTTATATAGCCATCGGTTCATTGGCTACCTTTGTTTATGACGAAGTGTAGAGGGGAATTGAAACACTTTGCGTATCCTAATGATGGTAGATGAGATATGTGCGTTTATAAGATAAATGATTTTATTCGTAGTGAATTATTTGGTTACAAACACGGGGTGACGTAACGACCGTCAGGTGTTTAATCGAATCTCCTTCGCCTAGTTGGCATAAAACGTCGATCACGCAAATGTAAAGTAAGAAGTCCTCACTGCACGTGTTATGTTGACCATTTAATATTATAGCTACTTAATACCACCTGCACGCGACCTTTATTATATTTTGAAATTGGAGATTAAAACAATTTAGATTAGTGGGTAAACCGACTTGTAGAAAGATTGAAGCCGTAGGTTGTAAAGTGAGTAATGACTCCAAGTATTGAGAGCATCGATATAATATGCTTTATTAAATTATCCTGGATATTTCTCATACAAAAATATCGTTGAAAATTGGTTGTTTATTGTTTAGTCACTATATCAGTCATTAATTATTTTTCATACCGTCATTCTCGGCAGTCAAGTTAACACAAATACCTACACAACTAAAAGCCAAGTGCAAATATTTCACGGTCTACTTGACATATACCGAGATGCATATCGTTAATTAAAGACCAAAAGAAACTCCACCACAAAGATATAGCAAAGCAGAACGATTTTAATATCAGTAAAATCTTATTACGAAATTCGCTACCTTAGTAAAATTAGAGCCCCTTTTTGTGCTAAAGACATCCACTTTACCAAATACATTACTATAATTGCCGAGCTACCAAACCACCTGCATACCACTGCACAATCATAAACAAGCGACCGCGAGTAAGAACCCGTCACAACACACCTAACCGCCGAGCGCCTATTCCGCATTCGGCATCGCACACACGCAGAATCGATTTACCCCTATCCTCATCACGACCAAAGGGAAACGACGCTCTCTCTCTCTCTCTCTCCTGTCTCTCCTTACCGATCCTTATCAATCTTAGCGCGCTAGTGCGCAAGTGAAAGAGAGAGAGAGAGAGAGAGAGAGAGAGAGAGGGAGATCAAACGAGGCGTTAGCGCCGATAATTTATGTTTCCCCGGCGAACCTCGCGCGCGGCAAATTGTTACACACGATCTGCGCGCGCAAAACTGGGATATCTCGGGAATAACATCTCCGAGGGTGAAAAAGGAAGAAGATATACACGCGCGGAGAAGGAAACGCGGAGAGAGAGAAAGAGAGAGGTGATTATGGCGATGTGTGTGGCGAGGAGAGCGAGTTCTTCTCTCTCTCTCTCTCTCTCTCTCTCTCTCTCGCGCGCGCGCGCGTTCATCATCGATTCCCTTTTCTCCGGTAGACTAACCGAAGCTTATCTCGTTCGCGGCTGAGCTGATGCTGAGCTGCGTCGAAGGCTGCATCGTATGTGCGTCGTGTGTTTTGATTCGGTTCGCGGTTGGATGGTGCTGTAGGAAGTCAGCTCGAGCAGCCGTTGAAGTAAGTTTATAAATTGTTGCGGTAATTATAAGAAGGGAGTAAATGTTTCTTAATTATTTGTTTTTTTTTTTTCGTGACATCATTCGTTAGTGCTGTGAGGTAATACTTCCTTAAGCGCGGATTGCATCTGGTAGGTGCAATTCCTATTCATTACATTATATATATGGGAAGTGTTTATATCTTTTCCGTCTTTAAGGATTCCTTATTTCTCATTTTCATTTAATCTACTTACACCCTAATCCTTATTTTACTCTCACTCTCCTTCGTTTCGTCCTATTTCCAGTTAGAGCTGCACGAGAGAGGGACAGAAAAATTCTCTCTTGTATTGGTCTATTCAGTCAATACCAAAAGTATTATTGTCTTGTCTTGCAATTCTTGATCATACTGGAATTACGCAGACGTGAGACAAAAAGCGAGACGATCGTTTATAAAATTAGAGGTCCACGTAGAAGAGGAAGACACGTAGACGCAAAATATTAAGTTTTTGAAATAATGGATTTGATCACTGTCACACGCTTCCGCAGCTCCTTTTTTTACGAGGACCTCACACCTCCGGGTATTTTGGTTTCAGACTCAAATGGATATGTAAAACTTAATTGGCCCACGATACTGCGCGAAGCACGCATTGACATTTCTAATATTATTAAAACTAGTTACCGTCAGCTAAAAGAAAATTCAACAAAATATGACAATCATTTAGACTTTTCATCCAATTTATATTTCAAAATGGTCATTTTCATCTTGACACCTATACCTTCAATGTTATCAGATGTGTAAAAACTATTGTAAAAATTCTTTAAGTTGATGTCAATCAAAACCCCCGAAAATAATACAATTTCGGTACAAGTATAAATAAATTCCAAATTTAAAATTTGATTTTTCCCGCCATATATATGCTGCCGACCAGTGTAGTTAATGCACCTTCTCACTATAAGCGTCACGCACCGAAGTAAGCCGGCCTGAGGGAATATCTAGCGCGTCGCCGAATACCTCGCCAACCTTTATCACTAGCATGTAGTAGATGGTCTTCAGCAACTACCGAAGTTTATTAAATTATTATTATTATTTCGAATATTTCGATAAATTATTACGATTAGAAAATGTTAAGTTTTTTTCAAGAGAAGACATGGTTCTTTACATTCTTGAGACCACAATCTTGATATTGTATCGAAAACTGTATATAAACATTGTATAGATTATTGTCTAGAATATCGAGGCAAGACAATACAATATAAAGATTAATCTTGCTATATCGTGCAACCCTACGCATGTGACACAAAAAGAAATTTGAATCTACGCTATTTCTTTATGCAAACGTAACTTTTTCGAGATTTTCTATGAATTATTGAAAAGTACATTAATTAATAATAAATATTGATATTTTTTCTCCCATAAATTACAATAGAGAAACAATTATTTTCAGTTTGTTAGAATTTATTCATTGTAGCGGAGTTCAGAGAGAAATCAATGCTTCAATAGTTCGATACGTTCAACCGAGGTCGTTGTACCCTTAGTTTACGAGACACGCTTTTCGATTACGAAGAGTTTATTTCGAGTTTCGAAAGCCACGAGCTTACAAGCTTTTTATAATTTTCATATTATTTTTATCACAAATTCAAGCAAAATATATTTTTACAATTAAAAACCTGAAAATTTAAATCCCATAGCTATTATCCACGTGATTAAGACACATTGGACACCTTTTAGGTCATTTATAATCCCTGACAACTAGATGCATAATCGCCACGTAACACCTCATAATTCGCATTAATATACCTCCACCTCCTGGGCACATCCGAGCGCGCAGCCTTCCCATCACCTGCGGCGACCCGCTCGCCGCAAAAAAGGTGCCAAAATCAACGCCCGATGCGGCAGTCCCCCTCCCCCCAAAAAAGAAAGAAGATCCCCTATCTCATCCCCATCTCGCGCAGGCAGCATCCGCTTCCCACCACCGTCTCACCAACAGCAGCAGCGGCAGCGGCAGTATCATCTTTACTCACACGCGCGCAAAGTTCAATCCCGACGTTCCTTTCCTCCTTCCTTCGCGCGCTCACGCACACACGAGTTTTAAAAGTACGCGCGCTCGCTCAGCCTCTAGGTCGGCCGTTCACCCTGTCGCCGAGGAGGAGGAGGAGGAGGAGGAGGAGAGTGTGTCCCGCGAGACGTAATCTGCGCCGGAGCGCGCAGCGCCCGCGGAGTGGCTTTTAGGGCCGTTCTACAAGGATGAGTCGTTCCCTCTCTCAGCTGGTCGACTGGTTATGTGCAGCAGCAGCTTTTTGCTTGGCTTTTTTTGGTGGGAATATAAGGGGGAGGAGGAAGAGAGAGAGGGGCAGAGAGAGGGAGAGAGAGGTGGATAGAGCGTGTGGTTGGTTTGTTTTCAAAGGGTTATGTGCAGGATGTTTTGAGGAATTAATGTAAATATGGGAATCAGGAATTGGTGAAGGGTGATTAGTGTTAACAAGGTCTTGTAACTTGGAGTTGGGTAGAGTTTGTGCAGTGCGTAATTAATCGATTATTATTTGAACTTTTTAAACAGTCAATTTTAATAGAATGCAAGATGCATATTTTTTTTACGTAATCTAAGAGATATAAGTGATAATTGCTTATATTGGAAGTAAAATGGAAATGGATTTAGTTTTACTTTATTCTTGTTTTGTTTAATCACAATTAGTTCACATTTTCGTATTATAAAGAACAATACTCAACTTTGTACTTCATTTTCTTGAGTGAATCATAAATATTTGTATAAGTCTGTAGACCAAATGTGCTTCCAAAGAAAGTGGATATACTTATACAAAATCCTGATTATCTTGAGATAGAGAAGACTGGATTTTTGTAGCACAGGTGCTTTACATTCCAGAAAACTTCTACAGCGCTTATGGCTATTCGATAACTAATATCATTCATAATGAGTTGCATATTAGACCCGAATACCAAAATGCCACGTAACCTCGAGTACGTGTTTTATTTAGTCGTGGATTGAATGCTATTAGCGCATTAGTGATAAATGTACTCAAATTATACCTTCACAGATGTATATGAAAATCGAAATAATAGAATAAATTAATTCCAATGTCTAATTATAGGTTTACAATAAATTTCAGATAGATCAGTTAAAATAAACTTTTGCTTACAATATCATATGACAAAAACAATAATTATAATTTTAATTTTACTCATTTTTGAAACAATTTTCAAGTAGCTACTTAAAAATATCGGATCACATTAAAATATACAACAAATTCCTGCAGTAATGTCAATAATAAAATGCAAACTTTCGGCAAGTGCAATAAATACTACAATTACAGCAGTTAAGAGCAACTAACTAACCTCAACAACTCAAACCGTCCACAGGCCACGCATATACCTCTGATTAATCACCCAGAGCCCCCTGAAAAAAACTCAATCGACTCTCATAACTATTTTAATCAAATTATCCGCGCTAGACACAACATCTCGCTAATCACTCGGCGTTGCCTACATTCATCGCTTTAAGGCTAATTATTCCCGCACAGCTCGGGGGCTATATACCTACTGCTCTCGCCGCTGGAATTCTCAAAGAGTCAAGGAAAACAACGCTCCGATCCGGCGAATATAATCATCCAATCACGTGTTTCCTACCACCCCGTCGCGTTGAGGCAGGTCGGGGACTCCGAGTCTCTCACCGAGCGATTGTTGCAGCGTCATAGCGGCTTTCCTAATCCCCCCGTCGTGCGTCAACGCGAAATGATTAATAACGGATTCGCGCCCATTGCTCTACGATAGCCGTTTGCTAATAACGCCGATGGCTGCAGGTATAGCATGTATATATATGGCGTTGCGAAATCCAGCGCTAGTGCTGCTGCTGTCGATGATTGTTGGAGCGCGGGAAACGGGTTTGCAGATTTAACACGAGGACATCACGCGCTCACAATGAGCGTTGATTTCGTGAGGCGGGGTGCAAGACTCGAGGTGTGATTTCGGAGGTGGTGACTGAGAAAAATCAGTGGTCTGAGTATCGATTTCTTTTGATTCGTTTTTAAACGATAGAAATCGGTTTTACGAAGTTGATGAATTTTGATATACAAAAGTTTAAAATGTTAAAGACAAATATTTCAATCTTTTGCAGTGATAAATTAAGTAGCTAACCAAAAATTTTAAATAAAAATTGATTAGGTCCGAAATATGAAATTGATATATTTATAATAGGTTTAACATTTAATATATGTAAGCAGGTGTAATTGATGTTCATAATGTTAAAATAATAAAAGTAAAACTGTCCTATATCAAGAATATTGTTAATACTTACAAATACTCCTAACTTTTTTCTTTCTCTTCAAAAATGATGAGTAGCGGAAAAGCACTGGAATCATTGCCACTTACATAAGAGAAATGTCCGAAAATATTCGAATTTTTATATCTTATTTATTTTCTGTATTGTTATTTTTGACATAAGAAAACTTTCGAAACTATACAAATCTTTATTAGCCTGTTAATAAATGGCAGAATAATTTATATTAAATATTTTTTTCATGTCGAATAGTTTTTTCAAATTTTTTTTTCAAATTTTGTTACATAGAAATCAATACGTTTTGTTTACTATTGTACTAGTTATATCGAAAAATATTATCAACAACCTTTTAAATTCTCATTTTAATAAAACAACACTAATCCCAGCTATTTCCTAGTTTGAAATCATACACGATACTTCTACATTATTTTTGACACATAACACGATTCAGAAAAAAATTTCTATCCTTCATTTTGCATCGACTGTCGCCAGTAACACAATCTGCAATTCGACTGTATGTAAAGCGCCGAAGATCTACGACGATCTCTATATATGAAACTCGATTCTTCGGGCTCGCGCGCGACGTACGGGCTTAGAAGATGATAAGTAGGTAGGTGGGTAGGTAGGTAGGCAGATAGACGGGGGGAGCCGCATATTTACTGTACAACATTTCGCTTGTTGTAGGTTAGGGGCAATGACCTGGACGATACCAGGCGCAGCCATGTTGACCCGCAAGTGGGATATAGGGGGAGAAAGACACATCGAGCTTGCGAAAGATTACGCGCGCGCGGGCTCTCATGAAGCCGGAAACGATTGAGATTCACCGGTACGCACTCGACTGGGGTTTATGTGGTGTCTAGAAAGAGAGCACTGAAAGGTCTATGGGTACTTTATCAACTTGCGTTTTTATGTTGTTTGAAGTGGTAGGCAGGGATACTACATATGACGATTTGTAAATTACCTTGTGTTGAGGTAATGTATACATTTTATCATTTATTATCATAGAACTATGTTATTATACATTTTGTGGGTTCAAAATTCAATTAAAATCATTAATTACTGTTTGGATTACATTTTTTTTTATTTTTACAAATTTACGAAGCTATATATTTACAATACACAAAAATGTAATTTCATTTACACAAAACTTAGTTCAAAATTAATAAATTTTTAATGAAAATTGATAACATTTTCCGAAATGAAACAAAGAGATTTTACTTGTGTAATTTGTATCACCTATACAAAGTATTTCAAACACTAGTTTAAGTAGATCCTTTGAACATTTAATTCATTTTCTTGGCTGCCATTTTTAAAGTTTCCTTACGCTTAAAATATTCACATTTATTCTCATAATTTGTTATTATTTATTTATTATTATAGTCTTCATCACAATTAAAATCTTCTACGGAGCAAAAAAATTTGTTCAATTCCCAAAACCCAATTCTTCGCCCAACACACAATGTCCGTATACCAAATATTCTCGACTCCTCATTATACAAAACCAAATAAACTCAAAACTCGGGAACAAAGCCCATCATCACACCGTCCGAAAATTACCACTCCGCGCCAGTTTTGGCAAAATCCACTGGCGTTCTCAGCCGAGGAAAAGCAAATATTAATCATCTCTGTCTCTCTTTCCTCCTCCTCCTCCTTCTTCTTCTTCTTTTTCGCACAGAGGCGCCCGAAGGACGAGAATAGCCGACGAGCGTCTCGACGTGCTGTGCCCGCCGCGCGACTCTCTGCCCCCTTGCGTAATCTGCGAAAAATGTCATTCACCTCTCTCCAGCTGTGTGTGCGTATACGTGTATGTGTGTGCGCTCTGTGCGTTGCCCGGAGACGTGATCGCCCCGGCCGACGACCAGTTGCGCGTATATATTATACAGTAAGAGAGAGAAAGAGAGAGAGAGAAAGAGCACGTCGTTAGATTTTCGGCGATGACGGGTGTATGTACGAGCGTTAGAATCGCAAAACGTGAGCTCGAGAAATGAATTCGTGATGTCACGCACGCCTCTCAAATTGGCGATTCGAGTGGACCTGTTTGAGCGTTTGACAGCATTCGCAAAAACTAATGGCATGCGTTAGTTTTTCTGCCTGTGCTATCCTGGTATCCATTTTAATTGGAATTTCAAACGATTTTCTAGAATTTATTTTACGTATCATAATTGCAAGGAATGAGAAGAATTAGAAAAATTAAAAATATTACTGTTAATTTGCGTTAAATAAAAAATTTTTTTTTTCTGATACTAGTAACAATATCCGGTGTGTACTGGATCAAACTAGTGTAGTTGAATGTATAATAACCTCACATTAAAAATATTTCGCTTCTGATATTTTTTTAAATTCAAATTTTCAACATCTAAAATAGTATTTATAATAGTATTTATTTGTAGATATTTTCTTAACAATTTTGACTGGTACATTAAGACAAAATATTTGACTGTTTAGTATATCCTAAAATAAAATAAATCTTCTTTCGATTTTATTGACCATCCCATTGTGATCTATAACTGGCCACTGCGTGTTACACATAACCCACTTGGAAAACCTTCACACTATAACTAAAATATTTATTATTTTTATTTTTTTTTATTTATGCAAAAGGAATAATATTAATCAGTTTCATAATTTTAGTGAATAATTGATTATTCTTAAATTAATTTTAATCAACATGATCAACGATCATTATTTTCTTATTTTAAACATTCATGTTTATCTCTCGAGTAAGAGTTCGTTTGCACAGTGAGCGATGATGTATAGATAACCATGTGAAGATATCCGATTGAAATTGTAACGGTCATTCAATATCTTTTATCAACTAATTTAATAATATTGAGATATATCTGAGTTTGTCATCACCACCTAATACAAATTTTTTTTAAAGTCTTATCGATACTACAGCTTCTTTAAAATGATAGCATTTGAAGAAAACAAACAGGATGATGTTTATCTCATGACCTTGTAAGTCTTTACTATGATTATATCAGGAAGTATATAAAAAATATTGACTTGTATGACCCAAAAAGTGGTCATAATTTGTTTTTTAGAAGCACACCTGCTGACCTGTTCTTTCTTCCTTTTCATATTACGAACTGTAATAGAAAAAACGAAAACAATTAAAAAAACCGCTGCCAATTCATTGGCATGTAGCTTCTTCAAACTAATTTATCAATTCCTTTTTTTATACTTTTTTATAAAATAATTTTTTTCTTAAAAATCAAAAAGTAAATTTATTGAAATTTTAACCAAATATAGTAGAAAGTCTTATATCTGACATTCTTGGAAGATTTTTTTGGAAATCCTACTTCGTGCAAAAATTATTTTATCACTATCAACAAATGAAGACGTAATAGACCGATTTTTTGGGGCATCGAACTCAGTTTAAAGATATAAAAAAGCTATCTCTCTGCCAAATTTCAGGACGATTGGTTGATTTTTACTCTTGTTATCGTGAGACAATGGAAACTCTACCTTTTTTATAAAATATTTTTTTTCTAAGAAACAAATAAAGATAATCTCTTGAAGTTTTAACCAAATATAGATCTCAATATAAGTGGTTAAAATTTAAGTGGATAAATCAGGTACTTATTCTCTGAAAAAACGCGATTCGATAATTAAAAAAAAATTTTTTTACCTCAATTATCTTTGGTTGTAATAGACCGATTAGATGATTTTTACTCCAGTTATCGTGCGACCTAGAAAATTCATTTTTTTCGGTTGTCAACTTATTTCTCAAAAACTAGTTGACAGAATCGATTCAAATTGTTAGAGATTATAGCTATTTATAATTTGCATTATCACGATTTTTTTTTTCAGAAAAATTGACCATTTAGTTTGGGAGCTTCCGATCCGATTCAAATATCTCAATATTAAAATTAAAAAAAAATGAAAATTATTTTTTCAAAAAGTGAAAAATGGATATAAAAAAAATTACCTAAAAAACTACAAAATATTATTATTTTCCAAAAATCTTGAAAAGAAAGAAAAATTTTAAGCGTTCTCCGAAAACGATTGGATAAAAATTGAAAAAGTTACAGCGTTTTGCACACAGCATACATACATAGGGTAAGTGTGCCAGTTACTGTGCCCTCACCAGTTACTGGATTTTAACACGCATTCAAACGTCTAGTAACCGAAACTTGTCGTCTGCTTAGGGGCACAGTAACTGGCACACTTACCCTACATACATTTTTTAAAAATAGTATATTTTGACTCCAAATTACTCAAATCATCTTTCTAACTTGTTATCTTGAAAACTTTTTTTTCAGCGTCACAAAGCTTCCTCTACGAGGAAGCAAAAGTGTTGGTTACACATTATTCCCGAAGATTACAATTTTTTAAGAAGACGAAAAAAATATTTTCTTTGAACCAACTTTTGAGGATTCTAAAGCCGATATTTATTGCGGATTTACTTATATTTGTACAGGTTCTATGACGCGTATCTAACAAGGAGTGCTTCTCACCTCCGAATCATGCATTTGGGTAAAACTTCGTAATTTATAAATGAACTACTGTTTTAGAATTTTGTCCATTAGGCTCTCAGGATAGAGCAGCTAAAAAAATGCATGTTCTCGGGAACCTTCATAAGTCGTATGCTAAAAGTATCAGAATAATCCTGAAAAAAATAAAGTGGACCGAAAAAGCTTGAATTGAGAAAAGCTTTAACTGATTTAAAAAAAAAATCGAAGAAAGCATAAGAAAATGGTTAAAATAAATCACTAATAAAATCGTTAGGAAAATAGGGATAATTTTGTATATTTATAACTTTTTTAGAAAGCAATATTTCCAGACGAATAAAAGCTGAATGAAGCTTTTATATCTAGACAATTCGAAAAATATCTGTATCTTCACCCCTAGATTTCAATGGAAAAAATCCTAAAATAGTGGTTTCTTTTTGGCTCAAAAAATAACATCCTAAAGTTTTAGCCAAATCCAGAGATGAGAAGCTCTCCTTGTAAGTTTTAGTTTACAAATTTATTTCAATACGAAAATTTCAAATTAAATATTCAGACATAATTATTACAAAACTAAAATTTATTAAATTTATGTACAATTTATCTCGATTATACATGTAAGAATTAAAAAGCAAAAGAAACTAGGTGACCGTTTCTTGTACAACTTGAAAAATTATAGG
>UXGD01006489.1:0-12418 GCA_900474315.1 Torymus auratus
TTTTCGACCTTTAACTTCAAACCCTTGTACCCTTCAATTTTGAAGGACTTTTTTGACTATTTTCTCAAAAACTAGAATCTGTCGCCAAAAAATGATACCATTAAATTTAGCGTACACCTATTTTTTTCGTATCTAGTAAAGCTCAAAAAACCAGAAAAACCTTGTCCCACGAGTATGCCTTAAAAAAAATTTTTTATTTCTTTTGTGACGTAAAAGGGGAAATAAATTTGAGAATTGCTCATATATAACTTCATGTCTAATTTACAGTTTTGGTACCACTCTGCCATTCTATCAAATCTTTTAAAAATGTCAAAGAAATAAGCCAAATATTCGCACTTTTATACCAAGAAAACATTTAGACACTTTCCAGCCCCTATATACAGTTATTCTACTTAACCATCCAAAAAAGCACGCTCAACCGAGTCTTTATAGACATGCATATCACGTGCGACAAGTATAATATAGTCACCGCGCTCGCGAATCGCGCGCGCAGATATATAGCGCATGAAGCAGCTCGCTCGCTCGCAGAGAGTAGTAGTAGAGTTATACAGTATGCTTACCGGTTGGAAGGGGCACGGGCTCGGTGGTTGGATGATGCGCGAGCGCCTCGCCCGGATAAGAGAACGCGCCACCTGGTATGGGCGAGTAGGGGCCACCTCCTCCGCCGGCGGGCACCGCGCTGGCGGCGCCGCTTCCCGCGGGCGCCGGATAAGACGGCGCCGCCGACGGGTACGCCCATTCGGCCGCGTTGGCCCCGCTGCTGCTGCTGCCCCCAGCCGTGCCGCCGGCAGCCGTCGCGCCGCTCGTATCTGGGAACAAAAAAAAGAAGCGGAGATGCAGGAACTTCCTTAGACTTGGTGTATAGCCTGTGTGTGTGTTTGTGTCGAGATATGATATGATATGGTTTTGGGAGATAGACTATCGGTGCTTGTCCACGAGCTGTCATTCTCAGATGCATGCGCTTTCGTGTGGTTTCTTTCAATGGATGTATATATAATATCGTTCTATATGCGCTTTTGAATGATTGGTGGTATAATAGGATATTCGTATATGAAAGAATTATAAAAACAATTTGCAAATAGAAAGTATGGGATATGCAATAATGGTCAATCGATATTCTTACGTTTTAAAAGCTCTGCATGAAAGCTGGTAACATTGTTTAAGCATTATTATATTAGAGCTGAACATTGTCGTTTATTGTGAGTCTGTTTAGATCAGTCCATGAAATACGAAAAACTATTTTATTATTTTCACATAGAGAATAAATTCATGTTTTTTTTTAACTTGCCTAATATAATTTGTTTAATGAATGGTATAAATATTTTAAAATTAAACTGCTTTTAAATATATAAATAGTACTTATCATCTTGGAGATGAAATAATTTGTAAATTTAACTTCACAATACAAAAACCAGAAGCGCTCTATATTAATTGATTAATTGTTGACAAACAGTAATTCAATAATAAAAACTGGTTTTCCTGAATTAAGCGGATCTGTGGATTTTGATTTAATATTTCAGGATTTCCAAAACTTCTTGAAGGATTGAAAAATATTGGGAACTAGACGATATAAATGCATTCAGTAGATAGTAAAAATAGATATATTTTTTAAATGAGTATTGTATACTTTTCAATGTTTTAAATTCAATAAGACTCTTTCTGAAATAAGTGTACTATCATAAGGGGTTGGTTCATTGACCTGGCCTCCGAAACCAAAAAAATAGGATATGTTAAAATATGATTAGTTATATATGTACTAATAATATATTATAAGTAGGCATAATTTCTGATAAAATAGTCCAAGATATAATCTGTAGACCTACACTAAGAAAAGTGATCTATTAAAAATTACTATAATACATAGTAACGTTGACGTTACGATGTATTATAATAGTAATTTTTAATAGATCATTTTTCTCGGTGTATTTTACTTATATAGATATTGCATTGCCAAGATATTGGCTTTGTTGTAACTTTTTGAAACCACTGCTCAATGAGTTTTAATGGGACAAGGCTTAAATAACTTGAAAGTCATGCAGTTATGGCCCAAAGAGTTGGAATAATTAAAATTTTTTTATGTAATTAATTTTATAAATTCAAAAACCACTTTTAATTACAAAATTTTGGCGATTTTTGTGATTTTAAAATTGGTTATTCAAAATAATTTTTAATTTCCATATTTTCAGGCTATAACTGCATGAATTTCAAATATTTTAAGCCTTGTCCCATGGAAATGCATCGAGCAGTGGCTTCAGAAAATTACAAGAAAGTCAAAATCTTGGCAATGTAATATCTTCTATCTCTAAGTAAAATAGGTCTACATATATTTTATCAGCAATTCTATATACTTATAATATATATTTATAGTATATATAACTAATTCTACTTTAACATATTTTTTCAGGTGACTTTGGTCTCAAAGGCCTATAATCTAATTATTTAAATTAATATATTATCGTCTACTATATTTTCAGATTATTGAACCTGTTGCAAATCAATACAGTGCATCAATAATCATATATGATTAAATATTTTTTTTAAATTTCAGTCATTTCGTAAAAATAATAGACAAAATCTACAGGTAGCAATGTATTTTTTTATTTTGTAATGATGGCAAATTATCAGTGTTGATTATAATTTTAAAATCTTATGATAGTTATCACTTTTGTGTAATACAAAAAATGAATACTTCATGTAGATCTTATCAAAGAACGATAATGAATAAAAAGTATTTCGTGTTTCCTATTTATGTATAATACTATCATTCATTCATAAAAGGGAACTACCAGTCACGCAATGAGAGCGAACAATAAAAAGATAGACAGTGTATATATATAGACACATTTTTCTCACTATACTATTCCAATCGCGCAGTGATTCTGATTCATCGGACATAAAGAAGCGAAGTGTAATGCCGTAGTCGATGAACTTCTTTTGCGGTGGCTTATAGATTTTGATATAGAACCTCATTGAAGTAAAGTTGTAAGTACATCCGGTACAGTGTACATCCGGTTATTATCGATGCGCGAAACCCGCTATAGGGCTAGAACAAATCGACCAGCAAATGAATTCTATCCGTTCAATGAACAAATTGAACATTCTATTAAAAACCAGGCTTTTTGTGGAATTCTTCACTTTCACGTTATCATTTTTTTGCTAAATGGTGTATATGTTGATTCAATAATTAATTATTATTTATCAAGCAACACTTTTATAGATATTATATGATTAATACATTTATTTGTATTATTCGATAAGAATATAGTATTGTTATTATTTATTGAATTTTAGAAAAAACAACATATTCATATAACATTGTGTATAGTTGTCAATGCTTCTTCAAGTCATTATGATTATGCTACTAAAAAAAAAAATAAAAATTTTAGTTGATTTCTTTTAATTGTGCTAGACAAAGACAGGTATTCAAATCCATCGGATCACACTCATCGTTTCTATCTTTGGACTTGGGGATTTATCATGACGTTTCGATGGCATAATTGTCATTCCTGTCAGACACCCAATGATACTGCACATTGATCGTTCGTGTACACATTTACATTCGATATAAAACTGAGTCCTTAATGTGTACGTGCAGCAACTTTAAGTACTACAGTATATAGCACGAAATAGAAACAATTATATGCTGTCGAAAAGTCGTGCGAAAATTGCACCTATAAATTATTGATTCTATTTTTAAATAGGGAAACCCCCTATTTGTATTTATCATTTGAGTCATACGTTTATACATGTATAAATGAAAGGATTTATCCATTCTAAGAAATTATCATAATCTTTCATTGCGACGAGCTTGTCAAACCAGACTAAATAAAAAATAACGTAAACTCTCGTCATATAAATGATTCCCAAGTTTATAAGAATTCAGAATTCCCATGACTAAAGACCATAAAACCTGAATCCGCATCATGACGCGCTTTTCAACGCTTTATACCTTGACTGTTCCGGCAAGCGAAATTTCGGAAATCGCGAATTAATAAGACCGGAACGAGCCGTCGACGAGCGGGACCCGTGCGTGAGTAAGTCGGCACACGACTGCGGCCGATTATTAATTGGCCCCCGCGGAGCTCTCTCGTGAGTCAGCGCACACGAGTATAGGAACAAGACGAACCCGCGCGCGCGTTGCCGGAATCGGAACGAGCCGAGTGCGCGCATTATTAGTGTTACGTACGTGATGAGCGGCACGGACTCTCTCGCTGTACGTTCGAACGATGAATTTTAATATGTCACTGCCGAGAGCGTGATGCATCGGATTTCGGGGAAGCGAATTTCATACGGTCAAAGCACTCGCTCGGCTGGCCTTATTTATACTAATGTGGCGCGTGTGGTGCTGGATTTACTTTGGGAATACAATAGAGTGTTGTCTTTTGTTTTGTATAGGTAGATATGTATATACGGGTTGAGGAGATGCGGTTTCAAATGATAGGTACGGTGGTTATTTGATTTATCGGGCGAATAATGATTATAGCGATGGAAGTGTTGATTGTTTTTGTTTCAAGGCAAAAGTTTATTTAATATTTTACAGTTTTTCATATTGGGATATTCTAATTTAATTAATAGTGATGAAAATTGGTTTCGTATAATTAAAAGTAAATAAAGTATATGGTAGGTTATAATATTGGTAAGAAGATCATTATGAAATTGTAAGATACTATCTTGCTATGAAGTATGCACTTATTAGCTAACTTATATATAAAGGAGGCAAAGATGTGGATGATCCTTCACAAGTGTTACTATATATAATTTTCTGAATTTACTTTGTAATTGTACCGGTTCAAAACAATTTCGTGAATGACTTTTCTGCATAAGGACATTCTATTATAGTAAAAAATAAGATACGTTTAAAAAACAGTTCTTGGTAATCTTGAAACGTGATGTCCGAATATGCTTTTGAAATTTTAAGTAGATTTACACTCATTCACAACTCTTGTATACTCGAATAATATATAACAGCTTCAAGAACAGCGGATTCGGCGTGGGAAAATTTACCAAGGTTTAATTAACGCTTCTCAGAATTATTTGTTAATAGCCGATTCACATATGTTATTCGTATAAATAACATTTTGTTTTTTAAATAAATCTGTTGTTGGAAAACTTACTTATTTCGATCCGACGTAATTTTATATTCTAATACGAAGAGGAAAAGAGACGACTAATGCAAAAAAAAAGAGATTCAATCAACTACCGAAAACAGATTCAATGAATCGCGTATTTTTAGTCGCGAGATTGAATACCAGGAACCACCGAGACGGAAAACGCTGCGCCGCTATATGCATTTCGCCAGAAATTAGCATACTCGCGATGACGATGACGAGTTTAAAAGTCTCGCGCGGCCGAGCGAGAGTGAGAGAGACGACGGAAAGTCCATTGACGACGGTCGACTACTTATTACGTGTAACACGCCTGGGGAACTGTACTCGGCGGCCTTCTTTCGTGAATGAGTCAATGAGTCGCGTGCAAAAGTGATGTTACAAAATACACACGAGGATTCGTTAATACGCGTTATCTAATTTTGTCAATACAAGGTGATTGTGTGTTTTAGGGTTTACGAGTTTTTGTTTTCGTATTTTATAAGAATCAGAGGCTTGTTGGTGGCCGACAAAATAAAGCCCATATATTATTTATATATCATTTTATCACAGTCTATAAATAGTCATTTTAAAAATATTATCTTTTTGCAACATATTTGATATGTTTTCCAATCTTTTTGTTCTAAGAAATCTATTCTTCGAATAAGATATATATTGATTCACGTGGAATAAATCAGGTTTTATAGTTCTATTTGTGGATGATTCACTGTGATCAAGATTAGATACGATCTGACTTGTATCTGACTTTTCCCTGGAACGCTGTCTATAAAGTTTATTGACATTAAATAGTACTAGCCGCATTATTCATCTAAAAGTAATTTATGCATCAACGATATTATAAGGTATTTAAAATACTAGCAAAATTCAAACGCGCTTCGCGCGTACTATTTTGTTATTGACGTTATGAACGCTATTTTCCAATATGATGTAGTTTTCATTAGTTTAAATGATAAGATACATCTTTTAAGCAAGAGATCAAATGTTTTTATTCTATTTTAAATATTTAGTAATTCTATAAATGCGTGAGTTTCAAAATTTCAATCGAGCACATTTTCAATTTAAAAGAAATTTAAATATTCGCGCTTTTTTGAAATAATCCATCACATCAAGTCTTTAAACGAGCCACTACTTCCGGTCATCATTCTTTTAAGAGAGGATAATCGTTTCTGATATCTCTATTTTTTATGACACTTTGTTATAATAGTATTTATCTATTCTATTTATTGCAGAACTATACATATTCTTGAAAACTCTTCGTACAAGGAAAATATATTCGTTGGGATATTTCAGGCGAAATAAAATGACTAATAATAAGTCTAAATTCTGCGAAATATTATCTGACAAAAATAAAGCTCTTATATATGAAAACAGGTGACTAAATAAGAGAATATACGAAATTATGTAAAATAATTGAAGACGCTATAGGGTAACTCGCCCAGTAGATGAACACCTACTAGTACATAGATGAACGATTCATCTAGTTTTATCGTTAAGTAAAGAAATTTTGTAAACTAAACTATACACTCAATCTTCAAGAACTATGTAAAACTAAGTGAAAAAACTTTTTTTATTAAGTCTATCTGTTAACAGTAAGTTGTATCATCCTATACAAAAAAGAGATGGACTAGAGATTGTCACCTTTAATGATTGTGATTGGTCGATACTTCTAGTTAATTAAAAGATCGTCCATCTACTGGCATATCGTCTGCTTTAACCGTTCATATATTGATCAGTCCACCCTAAATATCGTTGATAACCAAGTTGTTAACTAATATAATACATCAATAATTAAGAAAAATGTAAATTTTAAAGACATCCGCATAGATATAAGATTGAATGAACACATTACACGGGCGACGATAAACGAATATTTCCGAGTCACCGGGCGGCTCTCAGCTTCCCATTCTCGCTCCTTGCACAATTCCATCCTTTTACTCCCGCGCCGATCGCCGAACCCGTCACCGAAATATATATATAACGGGGCGCCAGAGAGAGGAAGCGATTTCTCTGGACCGCTCAGAATCGGGAGCGCAGATCGACCGGAAAGTCTCTCTCTCTTCGCGCACGTGAGAACTATACTTACTCCACGAGTGTGAATGAAGGAGAGAGAGACTACGGCTCACGTATATCCGTCCTTTTTTTTCTTCCTTCCGCGGGCATTCACGGCCCGCTAGCCGCGCGGCAAGAAAGACCTGCAGGAGTGTTATAGCGCCGCTGACTGTGACGCGCGAGTGTTTTGCGCCCTCATCGCGCTGATTCGGCGATGAGTCGTCGTCGTTGGTGCCTCTGAGAAAATTAAGTCGTTAGGCGCTGGCTATATGTCCTAATTATCCGCTGACACCGGATTATATATGCATCAGGGTATTTCAATTAAAATGAATTTCATTATTTACTTACTATCAGTTAAGTTTTTGACACATCAAGACATTTAAATACAAACTATATATATATATGAGTTAAAATGTTCATACAACGTTATAAAAATAATTAGCACCGAAATAAAGACGAACGGTTTGTATAACACTGCACGCGCCTGGCTAAGACCTGTGTACACAGAAAAATATACATCTTACGCTTTGAGTACACGCAGCAGCAGCAGCAACAGAACTGCGAGAGAGAGAGAGAGAGTGCGTTAACTGCTGATTGCGGTCGGACGCGGCTTGAAATTAAACGCGGGTATATATATACCGTTGCCGACGGCTCTTCTTTCTCGCTCTCTCTACCTGGCGCGATGGCTCATTAGACGCGCCGCGCGCACGCACTGCTGCAGCGCGTAATTCGCCAGCGAATGCGTCGCAATTAATGCGTGACTTTGCGCACGCGTCTAAGTGACACTTCTGCGCGTTGCGTTTAGCGCCGCGTGGGTTGTCATTTAACTGCGCGTTCGTCGCGGGAGGATTTCGCGTTGCGAAAGAAGAGAGGTGCGATGGTGATGTATTTGTGTTGCTTGGAAGAGACGAGGGCTCGTTGTGTCTATGTATTCTTGAGTTAAATGTTTTGGTTGTGTTTGAAGGGTGATTAAACACGGAGAGAAAGAAATTCAGAAAAATTACTAAAGGTTTGGTAATTTTTACCTAACTGTCGAGTAAAACCCGGAGTCAAACTATAAAGTGTTATCTAGTATCTTCGTCTCGACTGTGATGAACGAGATAATGCAGATTTCGCAGGCAAAATACCCAATTCTCATGAATATTCACCTATACCATTGCAACTTCCTTATTCGATCTCAGAAGCGCTCCCAATCACGAAAAATCATCGTTTCCAACGCTCTTCTCGGTACAACACTGTGTCCTATATACCAAACAACAACACTAATTACCAATGATCGACTCCCCCGTCGATGATAATTACAACGTGGTAAACCGTGCCACACTGTTTTCTCACAACCGTCATCGGCATTGTCACTCCCAATCGTCACCACCGCCACAATCATCATCATCGGTCACATCCGTGCATACAAACACCGAAAGGTTCTCGGAACACCTCGGCACGTATACAACTTGTGTATAATAACTCGGAACGCGTCCGCGAGAAAACGAAAGTGAAAAGAGCGCCCGCGAAATCGATCAGTTTCGGTTTTCTCACGATATGTATATAATACGGTAAAGGCGAGCCCTCTTGTGTATGTATACACACACATATACGACTCGAGGTACCGGCGAATTTTAATGGGTTACTCGCGCGACTTGCGGTTCCTCGCGTTCTTTGTGGCGCGCGCATCATCGCGGGCGCGTGCACGCACCGCACAGCGTATATACTGCACACACGCAGAGTCGATGACGCTTTCGAAGGTGAGAGGATGGCCAAATTGTTTCCGCCGTCGTCTCGGTTTCTCGCAGTTCTCCTTTTAGGTGACAGGGGGAGTCCGGAAGCTGAGAATCGGTAATTTTCGAACCGGGTTATGAGAAAGAAGTTGGGACGGACTGTTGTACTGCAACGTAATGTAAGTATTATAGATTTATTTGTTGTCTTGTGAGCCTGTTATTATATCTCAAAGGATATAATGGAGTTGTTGTTTTTATATTTTTTAGATTAATCATCCAATGTGTAATGTTTTTACGCGACAAATTAACTGGTTTCAAACAAACAATAATTAAAAACCACTATTTTATTCGATTTAATTATTATAATTATATATACTATTTCATTGAGTACAGAATACCAAACAATACACCGATCTATTGTTTCCCTCGTATATTGCGTACATCCACATAGAGCAAGAGAAAAAAAAAATATCCAAAACTCCTTCATTGTAGAAATTTCTTTATTACCCCCGTCGACGAGGGAGCTTCCTCGCGGTAATGTAACATCGTCGAGTCTCAATTGATCGGCTCCCCAACTTACATACAAATATATATATATCCCACGCGAAAGAGAGAGAGCGTGTGTAACGTGTAACAATATACATCGGGCGGTAGCAGGCAAAAAAGCCGGAATATAACGCATTGAGCAAGCGTCTCAATTAATAAGCGCACGCGTTACACGTTGTCTTGTCGAACAACACGCCGGCCCGAGGCGCGCGGCCTTGACAATATAAAGCCGCTCTTACGCAAGGATACATAAATCGACAGGAGCTGTAGTGGTGTGTATCGAGGATGCAGGTAGTTAGCTGTGTATAGCAGCAGGTACATATATACGTACAACATCCTCGGTAGCCGATGATGAGAGAGGTAAAGAGCATTCGGAGGTTTGTGTGTAGTGCGCGATTATGTAGCTGAGCTATTCTCTAAAACTTTTAACTTTTACAGTACTAATATAACTGTATGGTTTTAAGGTATTGAGCTGTTTAAGTCAAGACAATATTTATAAAATCAAGGAACAAGGTCCACTACATAGAGAACTCACTCTTAAACAAGGATAAGTTCATTGGGACATATAGGAAAATACCTAAATGTAGATATTTCCAACGTGTACTGGATAATACAATTTATAACTTTTAAAAGTCATTAAAACAAACTCTTGGCATAACTAAGGCTATCATCATCCCTTATGAAATTTTTGAGAAATGTGGTCCAATACGATGTGCTCACTATTCACAAAAATTTATAAAGCATTATCTCGACGACGCTTCATTTTTATAAAAATTAAAATTATACTCTACCATTTGTACGTTTATAAAAAAAAATTTTGTTGTTTTTATAATTTTTGGGGGCGCAAATTGTTCGTCTTGAAAACGGGGCCAATATGTGACCTCGATGATAAGTGTACCACTTATAGAAATTGAATTGTGGTCTTCTAAAGAACGTGATGTCGATGCGCCCCTCGTTTAGAAAATCGTCATTTTTTCATAGCACACACAAACAACGATAAATAGGCCTAATTTGAGTATTGCTCTTTTTTCTACACACGTTTTTTTAATCTAATGCCTGGCGTGTCAAAAGAATTACAGATTTATTTTGAAGAAAAAAATGAAATAGGAAAAATGTTGTAACGCAGTTTTACAATACACGTGAAAAAGCTGCATACAAAAAAATTCTATGTTTAAAAATGAGAAGCACCCCGTTTTAATCGATACTTGGGTTACCTAGAACAGGAAAAAAAATAGTTTATTGAATGTGCCCCAACATTACATTTTAACATTTTTTTAAAGCAAAAATTTAAAGGTTCCAGAGAAATACTCATATATATAATATACGTGTCGTGAGAAATGCCGTGTAGCTGCGAGTGTGCTGTCCAGTTGGAACATCTGGGGCCGTTTGAGTTGTATGCGATTGTGATTGCATGCTGTGGTACCTTGATGAGAGGCCATTAGCAGAGTTTCGTTTCATTAAGATTTTATACTTTTATGTTAAGGGCAATTGAAGAAATTGCGTGTAATTAATTTTTATAATGAAATGTGGGTTAAATTAGGAACTATACTTTCCATCTGTGTAGATAAAAAAGAAGATTATGCAAACAATAAGAGCATCTGTATTCTATAAACAGGGCTGTCATTGTCCATCTTTTATAATACATATTTTAATTTATATTTCAATTTTATATACCTAAAAATGTGAAAATCTATTATTCACAAACCCTCTGTAATTAATTACAAAATAAATATATAATATTTTCTCGTTATATCTGCGCGTATACCCGCGTCGTAATTGATTATCATCGATTTTCATCACTCTACTATACGAAAAAGAAAAGAAACAAACTCGAGCTTATAACTACCCAGTTAAGCGAGACAAGCGACTATACGCGAGGGTCGAGGTCAACGACGATCCCCGAAACATCGTGTACATATATATAGGTACCCGTCGTACGGAGAGCTCCGATGTGCCGGAAGGTCGGGGTCATTTTGCTCGCGCTCCTCAAAGGCACCGCGCTTCTAGTAGCCAGGGATACCAACATACACACACACATGTGATGCGTTCGGACGCGCACGAAAGCAGCCACCTGAGGGACAATGAGCGAGAGCAAAAGAGAGGCGTCCAAGTGATTACCGAAATCGGCGCGTATATCCACCGCAATTACCGGAACAACAATAACCAAAACAAAGCAGAGAGAAGGGAAGGAGGGGACCATCTGTCGGGATATAATAGCTCGATCCGGAGGAAGAGAGTGAGGGCCCGTCGTCTCTTTTTTCGGCCGACTCCGTGCGAAGGAACAGCGAGACGAGGAGGAGCCGCCTCGGGCACTTTTAGCTTCTTTTCTCTCTCTCCCTTTACCTTCTTTTCTCGCTCGCCTGCTCTTTCGTGCCAGTATAATATATAATACACGCGTGGTGTCGCACCGAGTTGTCGTGTCCCTCCGGATACGCTCTCTTTCACTTTCTCGTATAGGAATAGATCGCTCGAAATTTGCGAATTCGTAAATTGCGGGGAATTTTGAAGACCTGATGTGGCTTTCAAAAGTGATTTTTTTGGTGTATAACGCGGTCGCTTGGGTTTTTTTTTGCGGGAAGGACTGACAGTAGACTTTTGAAAGGAGTGACAATGTAGATTAGAAACCTTGTATAATAGAAAGGGATACATTTGGGTTTATGCGAGGGCTAGTATAATAGTTTTCTAAAGGTTGTAGACAGTTCATACGATTTTATGTATACTAGCTACATTCAACGCGCTTCGCGCGTATTATTTATCTGTTGATTTTTTGTTTTTGAGGTTATGAACATGATCAAGTTAGTTTCAATTTAAAAGTTTATTTGAGTTTAAATTCTACGATAATAACGTAAGTTTGATAAATAAAATAATGACATTTGTTGTATACTATTTTAATTACTTAGCAGTTTTGAATACTTAAACTCATAAAAATTCAATCTTGAAAATTCAGACATATTATATTTTGGCGCCTAAATTATATAGACCAATCAAATGAGTCTGCAACAA
>UXGD01006490.1:0-12415 GCA_900474315.1 Torymus auratus
CGTGTTTTAACAGTTTAATCAAAGAAACGAACACTATAGTTCGTTTTATAGTCTTAAAAACTGTCACTGGTTTTATGATGTATACATTTGGATCTGGTTTACAAATGTTAAACGTAAGTATACCTGTAGCTTAAAAGTGTTATAACTTCGCCTGTATTGATTTTAAAAAGTACATTATATTATGCCGTGACCAGAATACAGGAGCATCGCAATGGATACATCAAATATTTATTCTTATCTTAGTATATGCAAGAATTTATTTGAACGCAGAATGTGCGGACAACATGTCAACTGCGGTATGGACAGCAAAAATATTTTGGAAAATCGTTTGGAATCATGCTAATTAAATTAATAATTTTAGGGAAGAGATTTGGAATTATCAGTTTATTTGACCAGTTGGGAAAACGAAAATATAGATATGATAAAAGCAAAGACAATGATTATTCACCGGTGCCAACAGTTACCTGTGATCAGTCTAAGTGGACTGATGGAATCCCTCGATAGAAAATACTTAGGCATGGTGAGCTTTAAATTTTGTTATATTGCGTTAATATGTAACTACACAGTGGCTTTTAAATTTTAGATTTTATACGCAACAATTTCGTATTTAATGACATTGCGAGCCATCACTGGAAGTTAACGAATTTTTAAAGGAATTTGAGAAAAAGTCATGACAAGCTGATCTATTTTCAACGGTAGTTATTTTGTTGGATATGAAAATAATTCTGTGTATGATATTGAGTGATTCAAAGGCAAATATTTTCCATTGTGTTATGTCCTAAGTATCTGCAAACGGTACGGAAATAAACATGTACAACCTTAATATGTGCTACAATATAGTTAGATACCTAATTATAGCAATCATCATTCATTTCACAGAAACAAATATTCGTTTCCTTCATCACTACGATGTGTTCGAATTATATCAATGCTCTAATGAACATAGCTTACGTCTTTACGTCGAAGTAGCTTTTATCTCTTCTAATAAAAACCGCAAAATCAATCATTCGAAATGTAAGTGTCATCAATGTAATTATTTAATCATTTGATTAGTATCACTGAGAAAAATAATCTAATTAAAATTACTATAATACATATTAACGTCGGGACACAGTTACAATCTTAAAAAATATGTACATAGTAAAAATTACTAAACACATAGGAATTTTCACTATAAAATATAGTAATTCTTTTGATATTGCAAGTATGTCCCAACGTTATTATGTATAGTAGTAATTTTTATCACATCATTTTTATCAGTGTATAAAATTATCTATCAGTTGTAAAATCACAACGTCTTCTAACAATATACATATAATTCCCTCACAAATTCCTTTAAAAGGACCAAAACAACGCATTATTATACTAGGAATAAATCCGAAAAATAAAACAATACCAATATTCATTTCTTTCTCCCACATTACGTTCAAAACCGACCCGTCGCTCCGGCATCATTTTCCCCCATCTCTCCTTTTATTTATTTCTCGCGAATACTATAAATGTGTAAGGGGGCACACGGCGTGTATATATACGTCTGCTCTCGCGCCACCTCGTCGTCACGGCACTACATTACCCGAGTACTACTACTACCACCACCATAGTACTATACTACCGAGCTACGCGGCGGAAGAGCCAAGTCCTCATTAGCGCATTCCGGTGCGACGCCCGCGACTCAAAGCGCGCGCGCGTCGCCGTCGTAAAAACAGCTGAGACGTGCTCTCTCGACGCCGAGACGCGAGCGCTACACTTCAGAGCGTCGAGAGAGTAGAGAGCACGAGTTCGCGAAGAGAAAGAGAGAGAAAACAGACGAGGGTGTAAGGGAAGAGAGAGAGAGTAATGAATGGAAAGGGCGGAGAGAGGTGGGAGTATCGGTGCGTAAGTGCAGTGAAAATGCGAGCTGGATTATGGGGTGGGTGTGTTGTGGCACCTTTGGCCTATGGATGGAGGACGGAGTGCGTATGTGTGGTTGGATTTGGTTAGGGTTTAATTAGAAGCGCGGAAGAATTGAGAAGGGTTTGAAAAGTGCGGCTATTGATACAGTTTTCGTTTTGTTCGAGCTCGTTACGTTTTATTTTAAATATAGCATTTTAGTGAAAAAGGGGACTTTTGCGAATGATGGAATGAGGTGCTTGATTGTCGAAGCGAAAATGCAGTTGCAGAGCGAAGATATAAGTCATTGCGGAAATAGTGGTGAAATGTGGAACGAGATTTGTTGTTTTTCGTATAAACTAGAGTACGGCGTAAAAAAATTACTTTATATTTGTATTTTAAATTCTGTTGTATTTTATAAGTTCTACCAATATCAATTTCAATTAAGTTGTTAAATATATATGATGAATTATTCTATCGAAATCTCTTGAATGAACCTAAAAAATAACGAAAAAGTTATTTAATTTGTAAAGTTTATAACGAAAGATCTTATTTATTTAATCTTGCTCTAAAAACTTTTTTGTACAATTTGTTATAATACTTATTTAGCTTTAATTTGTCGATTCATAAATTAAACTGCATTGTTTTGACACAGACATTTGTATAGGTATAGAGAATGAATTTTTTATAATAATAAACTAACTTTTTCAAGAATTCAAACCATAATTTAAACATCCAAAGAACACTTTTTTGTAAGATCGATTCTCACAACTTCGAACAAAATTCAGAAAACCGATATAATCCATCAACCGCACACAAAAGTCGCGATCAATAACCACAAACATCTTCACTGGTATTTTTATTACCCCGCCGCGCTGATAACAACACCAAAACGAAAGAGTTAATCGAGATTTCTACGAATCGCCGATCTCAGCCTACCTCCCGAAGTAACATATATCGCGCGCATATAAATGATAGCGCGTAAAAATTTTCCAACGCTCTCGTAATCCGTTTTTCGTCCTTCTATATACGTCACTCGGCGACGTTTAATGGCATACTCGAGATCGGGAGATGGCGATAAGGGCCAGAGTAGTGGACAGAGATTTTTTTTCTCCACTCTCTCTCTCTGTCTCTCCTGATTTCGAGATACGAGAGGATAGCCGCGACAGAAGTATATATGCGCGTCTTCCTTCTTTCCCTCTGTCTCTTCTATTTTCTCGGCCTTTCTTTTACTTTCTTTCAGAAGTTATTTATCCATTCCGCGCTCCTTTATTACTCTTTTCACATTCCTTCAGTGTCATCCTCGCTTACGCGCTGAGACAGTTGTTGATTTTGAAATTCATGCTGGGAGAGGCATATCAAAGAGTTCAATTTATCTTTTAGAAATGCAGGTGGTTTGAAAATTTATTTATTTAACTTTCATAACAATTTAGAAATACCACGCTTCTTCATCGGAATATCATTAAAAACAGAGTGGAGATATTTGGAAGCGAAAATTACAAAATTATACTGAAAAATAAATGCTTTTCGCACTTTATCAAACACGCTCTACTATAAGACCAACGTATCATACTCAACTGTCCAGACGTGCATAACAAGAAGATTAAAAAAGTGTCTTAAAAAATTATTCGCGCCAGCACCAGAATTTACATGAACCTCGCTGCACCAACTGCACCATCATCACCCTGCAGCTTCCCTCATACCTCGCGACACTGCCACATCCCTGCGCCGTATAAACCCGCGCGAGAAACCTGTTCCTCTCCTCTTGTTCGTCGAGTCGCGCGCGCGGCGAATGAGACATAGATAACGGTGTGTGCTGCGCATGTGCGCGCGACGAAAAGTCGTAAAAGTATATCGCCGAGCGGCTGACTTATGGCGCCCGCGTCGCGCACAATGAGAGACGACGTTTTACGGGGTGTTTCGCGCAAGAAGTTGTTGATTCTTTTTTTCTTCCTTCGGCGCGCTGCTTCCTTTGGGAACATTTTTATGGGGAGGACCGCGCGCATGTAAATTCCTGGATGTGCAGCGCTAAACTTATGCTACACTTTCGTTACATTTTTTCTCGCGCGCGGGGGCATCAAAAGCCGATGAAATATGCGACACGTCTGTTGGCCGAAAAAAATCCGGTATATACGTATTATACACACTTTTAACGGAATTCGTAAGGGAATGGCAAAACGAGGCAAAAAGAAAAATTGTATACGATCGATAAATAATCGCTAATAAATTGCTAATTACCGCTAGCTCCTGGAATCCACGCGAGTCGCTAATGATTCGTAAAGCCGCGCACGAGAGTCTACTACAATAAAAGAAGAAGCAGCGAGAGAGCTCAAGCGCGCAGAAAAAAAGGAGCATAGAAAAGGGCGCGTGCGCGACATGAGAAACGAGACGGCGCGTGAAAGCAGATCGTCGGGGCGGAATCTTTGGTGGATTTAGATTCATGTAGCGTCGGAGTGTTTATAAATACGAGGAGCCGAGAGATTTGTCATGCCGGCGCTGCTACGGCGCCGCGTGTAGAAGAGAGCAGAAGAGGCAGGAGAAGAGAGAAAGAGACGGCCGAGTGCACGTGACACTGGCTGTGCGATTTATCGGGCGTATTTTTGAGCTATGGTTGGCAGAGTTGCTGATGATGATGATGAAGTTGAAGTTGAAGGAAAAATTTATTGTTTTGTTGTATGAAGTTGTGGTGGTTGATAATATTATGATAGGTTGGTGGTTGGTGTTTATTTTGATGTAGCATATTTTGACACATATTTGATAAAATGAAAAATTTTATTAACTTCACTAAAGTGTGCTATTATTGAAATGAATATTTACAGTAATATCGAAGTTAAAAATAAAAAAAATCAGAAATTGAAAAATGATATTAATTTGAAGAATAATATTAAAACATTAATTTATTCAATCAATTGACAAAGTAGGTAGGTGCATCTATCAAGAAATTGTAAACTATACACCCGCTATTCTCTGAAATGAATATGGTGATAGCAATAACGACAACATCTGTAGTTGCTCGCAACGATAGTTATATTGGTTACGGTTTGTATAATTACACCACCTAGGGCCAGTAATGACAGAGACAATGACGGTGACGACGCCGGTGACGTTTTTGTGGGGCTCTTACATTTCAAATTGGGATGCACCACGATGACAGTAAAATACACACAGCTCCCAATAAACATGTCGCACGGTTCTCACCGAGACGACACGAGAAAATTTTAATTCGATCTAACCATTATTTCATCCCAACCAGATATAACACAGTATCTCCGATTCTAACTCGAAATTTCACCTGCTATAAATCAAAGCAACAGCTCGCTCTGACAATCATAAAATCGCACCTCTCCGCGTGTCACCTCTGTCAAGAATAATAGATGCATTATCATGACAAACGAAGCGGCACGTGTGGCCACCAATCATATCCACCCTCGGCGACGAAGACACAAAGACGATCTGCAACCACGTGGATGAAAATAATATAACTTTCCGCGAACCTCTCTCCAGCAAGCCTCCTCTAAAGTTAAAACCGCGGCGGCAGCTCGTCCCGGCGAACTAATTAGGTGGAGTGAGTGCATGGCTATTTCGGCCGGCAGTTATTACATCACTGGACACTCCACCTTGACCCCGTGATGTGCACGAAAAGTTGCGTAGTCCTGTGCAAAAAGTACGCGGTGTGTCTTAATTTTCAACGTTGATTTGCATATCATCCTTTTTCCTTTGTTTTTTTGGTGGTTGTAGCTGGGCCGTGTTGCGGTTTTTTTTATAGTGTCGTAAAAGAAATTTGCGTTTGTTGTTATAAAGACTTTCTCTTCGCGTAAATAAAGAAAAAAAGGTTATTTAATTAGAGCTTAATTTAATGTGTTATTTTAGTTTGCGAGCTCGTTTTATATCGATCGGTTGTTTATGAGGGGGTTTTGTTTTTATGTTGGTTAAGGTAATTTGTTCGTTTAACGTGATAAAATTGTAATAAAGGAAAGGTAATTTGCTCGAATGATGAAGGAAATATAACAGTATTTTGAGTATCGTGGAGATAAATTAAACATTTCGTTTAAGAGAAAATGAAGCTATTTGATATCTTCAGATAACGTTCTTATTAATAAATTATTAAATCAATTACGTATTTTTGTTATATTAATAACAAAATTGGCTAAAATTCGATTCCAACAGCTTATATAATCTCCGTTCTGTCAATTTCGGGTATACATTTCAAAGCAAATACAGTTGAAAACAGTGGATCCAAGCATTCTCAAGTACTCGACCACTACATCTTTACCCACCGAATCACCAGCATCAATTCAAACGCGAAAAATCACAAAGCCCCAGTATAGCCCACGCAACCCCGCAACTGCGCATCGATCGTCCACACTACTCCAACCTCCCCACACATCAGTGTATTTAACTCGTTCATCCCAACCGCAAACACGACTCTCTCTCTCCCGCGGATTATTCGCATCCCATAGTCCGTCGCTGCACACCGCGAACCTTTTCATCCACGCGTGCTCCTGTATTTGTGTGATTATTATACATACGACGATCGGCCGGGTCTAAACCAATTTACTGCATCGCTGCGCACGCGCGCAACAACCCCTTCTATACCCCGGCTGGTTTTTCGCTAGCGTCGCACGTGCCGCACGTGAAAATGATAATGACGAGCGCGTGTGCAGCGCGCGGTTACGTAATCCGATATATACCGAGGCTGAGGTCATTGTTGTATTATAGAGACGAAGATGATGAGAGTCGTCGCTTTGGTTTGGGTTTCGCGTGTCTTGGTTGGGTAATGGGACGCACGTGAGCCTGATGTGTTTGTTGGTTGCGGCAAGGTGGCGTGCGAGGAGTTGGTATATGCAATTGGGTTTGGGTCATGCTGGTTATCTTCTTTTTTTGTTACGCGGGATATTGGGGTTAATTGTTTTGAGAGTGATTTTTATTACGTATGATGTAGTTTAGACTATTATAATTATTTGTATACGTAATAATGACTATATTATTATTATACATTTATTCTTGAAATTATATTCATTATCAAGTTATTATGTATCTTATGTATTTTTAAAGATCGATAGATTTGTTATGTAAATAGTTAAATTTCTATTATGATAATAAAATTTTAGTAAAAAAAAAATGTTGAAAGATTGTTAAATAATTTATTCCTTTGTCGAATAACAATATAATGTTTTAATAACTAAATCTGCTTTATAGCACTTTTCTCAAACCTTTTCAACTTATTATCCAAAAAAATTTACAGCACAATACTCAACCCCAGCCACTGTTTTTCCAACAAAAATTCCCAAACCCATCGGCACGCTCCATAAAAAGAAAAACTGCTCTCGTATATACACCCAAACTTCCACACCTGTTGTAAGCTCCGAACCTAGTTCCCACTCTCATACTCAGTTATAGCAGCGTCCACGCACCCGGCTGATTTAATGTCTCATGTTCGCGATAAGGATCGCTCGCCGGACAAAAAGCTCTCTCGAAAACGGCGTATACAATAAAACGCTCGCACTCTCTCGCGGGAACGAGAGGTTAATTTGATTCGGTCGTGTACAGAAAAGCATCGCACGCGCGCTCTCTCAACGAGAGTACAAAATAGGTTTTATCTCTTTATTCGTTTATGGCTCGGGTGAGAGAGAGAGAGAGGCCAACCGTCAAAAACACATTCTTCGGGCGAGCGCAAGCGCGCCCGGGCAGTGTGTCGTAAATCTCGGGTGTCTTCCTCGGTCTCTCCTCCGGTCGTTCGTATATAAGCTGTGGTTGCCGTAAGGCTGCGTGATGTCGAGAAAGAGTGAGAGCGAGAATTGCGTCTACTGATGCTGATGGTGCGCTAGTATGGAAGGTGGAGATGTGATAAGAGTAGGTAGTTAAGGGTTGAATGGATGAATTGGATGTATTATGCTGAAATGGTGAAGCATATTTTGTAATTGGCAAAGCTGACAAAAAATTTGATGGTGGTATTTGATATTACTGTGTATATATATTCTATATTTATATAATCGACATAATTATTCAACTAATTAAATTTCGAATTCAATATATTACACAGACACTCAAAAAAGTCATTTATCAACCATTCGTTATCGTGGCAAACCAGCATTATCAAATTTCACACACAGTCGATCCGCACGACACCACAATATCATTGTATCTCTCACCTTTGATTTCCACCTCTCGGCATCAACCTCAAAAAACACCCCACCAGTACCGAAAAAAGGATATTCCCACCGGCGCCAACCCCAGCATCACTCCTTTTTTTTATCATCCCACAACCTCTATATACACACGCGCGCCGATTAGAATCGCGAAAAAGTGCCACAGCCTCTCGGTTCTCACACGCGCTCCGTTTTTCGGTACACACGATCGAGTGGTTAGCCTCTGCGTATATCTATATATACAGCGAGTTCTGTGTGTCCCAACACGTGCAATTACGCGTAAAACTGATAGCATCGATCTCGTATCGCGCGACGATCGCCCCTTTTTCCGGTGTGCCGTATCGACTGATCACTTTTGGCGACGGTGGTGAGAGAGGGAGGAAAAATTGCGTGCCGAGTAATTTTTTCGATATGATGCCGTTGACGCGTGCGAAGGAGCGTCGAGTGTGTTATATACGTCGTCGCTTTTTATTGAGTCGTTGGGGTGGTGTGAGTGGTTTATAAGGGATGACAGTTTGTATATGGGCTATACAGTGCGCGGATGGAGATCTCGAGATAAGGGAGTTGGGTTGACGAATGTCAACTAAGTGTTTGTGATGTCGTTAATTGATTGTGCGTGTATTTTATTTAAATAAAAGAAATTGAAATGTAGTATAGATTAAATAATATAAATTTATTATTAGAAAAATAGTAAATTTTTATGAAATTTATTAATATTCCATGTGTTTTATTTTACTTAAAAGTTCTATTTCTATTGTTTTATAAATAGTTGTTATTAGGTTTATTTATATTTTTTAAAATAGCTCAATACAGAAGTTTTAACTTAAAAAAATCAATTTGAGTGTGAAATCTACAATAAGAATCGGTAACTTTATTATGTGAATAAATCTATAAGATACAAAATTAAGATTAATTTGAATTAAAACATACCTCAACTCGTTTGTATTACAAACTACATTAGACGAGTAAAACTATTTCCACCTGTCTTCCCTCAATGAAAAACCGAAAACATTTTCGTATATCGTTAAACCACGGCTCATTTTAACGAGTCACAATCGATCGTACAAACGCCTGATCCAATCATCATTCCCCAGGCGCACCGAAAATCACTGTAATAACCCCTAATGACCGATGATTATCCAATTATCCGCGTGACTTCTCCCTCTCTCTCCTCTCTTCACAAAAGGTCCGAGAGGGATAAGGTCACAGCCTCGCCAGTCATCGTGGCTCCGAAATAAAAGACTTTCTAGCTCTTTTTTTTTTTTCGTTACACGCGTCACTGATGGCGAGGATACGCACGACAATAATTACGCGCCTTCGGAGATTTACGTATAGGCGTATAATACAGCCTCAACTTTTTTTTTCTCTTAATGATAACGGGAGCCACGAGAGAGCGTAAATTGCCACAAGCCGAGTGGTGTGAATTGTGTCGTTTTGGGAAAAATACGTAGAAGCGTACGAGAGAGATTCAATTATATAAAAGCCGCGGCGATGTGTCTCTTTTCTAGTGCGTTTAGAGAGAACGAAATGTCGCGATGATGGCGCGTGTAAACAGCGGCAGTTTCTCGGTAGATGGGCTATATTTCCAGGCCCGGATCGCCAGGTCAGACTCTTCTTTTTTTGTTTTTAAATCGCGCCGACACTTTACGGGCCTGATGAGTTACTTAGAGATTAGATCGCATATTTTTTCTCTCGCGTCGGGAGATTTTTATGTTAAAATTGTGAGGTTGAGGAAAGAATACGCTCGTGAGTTAAACGTATAAATGATAATGAATAGCAATAAGTTGGATATTTTACTGAAAATATTGTTTGATATACCTATTTGATTCTAGAGGATTTATGTACTTGTTTATGGATGGTGCACCTATTAATTAATTTTGAACATAAGCATCTGCATGTATATGTATTTGACAGAATTGCACATTAAAATAGACATCTGATAAATATTGAAATAATTTATGCAAAAAATGACCAGTTTGCCACAAACACTGATTGTAAAAACCAATAAAGGTGTGCTATAATTTTTGTATATATTATGTACACTGACAGTCTACTAGACATTTTTTTTAAACACTTTCATCGACACAAAGATCCACCCTTTTTAACCACATATTAGCCATAGACGCCATAGTCAAAAGTGACAACTCACTTCACACGGCCAACGCACCCCACCACACCGTCGCTCTTAGAAACAACGGACCTAGAGAGAGAGGAATCCGGCCCGTTTTTCCATCAAAAAAATTCCTTGGTCACCGCGACTCTCTCACAGTATCTCTTCTCTAACCACAATCCCATATCCTTTCCCCGAAACAATCACCATACACGGGTAATGGCGTCGGGTTAGGACCTCTTTATACCTAATCACGCATACGCCCCGAAAACTGCAGCCACTGATGACAAATCCCGTCCATAGCACGCGATTCCTGTGTGTTTCCCACAGTTAATAAAGCTATTAACTTTATCTCTCTCTTTCGCTCGCGTCGTCGCTTTGATCCCGATGGATATAATTCAGCGCTATCGCGTGGCTGGATCGCGCGAACTCTCGTCTAGGACGCGCGTGTACTCGATCTCTCTCTTCTTTTTTGTCTGGCGCGTGTACGGATGGTTGTATCGGTGCGGGCCATCTCTTGCTGTGAGCGCCAGTTTTTGGGGGTTCGAGTGAAAGTTTTAGTGCGGACGATTGGTTATGAGGATTTCCTGGGGACGATCGTACAGGGATGAGAGGTCGGGAGGAAGTTGCTGCTGGGATAAGCATCGGTACATGATGGCTTTTTAAGTGTATTGCGTTTTGGGATCTGTTGGGAGATCGGCTAGTGCAGTCGAGCGATTTTTATGTTGATAGAGTAGTCGAAATAGGTAGTATTTGATGAAGTCGATATAAAAAGATATAGGATCTATGTAAGAATATCTTGAGTTTTTAATATTATTTATTGACCAACAGAAAGATGTCGATTTAAATTTGTAATCTGCGGCACTCAAATGCGATTATTGTTTATGAACATTATAAGAAAGATATATGATCGAAAAATAAAGTGAAAGTATGAAATGTAGATAAATGCATTATAAACAAAGAAAAAATAATTCTCACAATACAGTTTGAGATGTCATTAATTGTGATATACTATAAAGATATAAATATACATAAAAATGCGAAAAAATCACGCATTTCGCTGATCCAGTCCAGTCACCATTAGAAAAATCCAGCTGAGGAAGCAATAATTCCTCCACTTCCTCTGCCCGTGTCTCATCTCGAACCGGTGCGATGAGAGATTCCCAAGCGAATCTCAGCGTAAAATTTCACCCACGGGAATTCCTCGCGACCTCTTCATTCACCTTTCGTCGAACCTCTCCACCTTCTCTCTCTCTCTCTCTCTCTTGCTCTATCCCCTGATCTTCCCACCGGCCCGTACTATGTATATGCCTTCATTCATAGAGCCGCTGGTGGTCGCGTGGCCGAGCTCGGCTCTCTTACCTGGCCCCGTGTATCTTTGTGACCGCCGCTAAATGCTATCTGATGAGCCGTCCCTACCAATAAGCCTCTCTCTCCTCGATCCTGTGCATAGATGAGAGAGAAAGAGAGAGAGAGAGAGAAAAAAAGAGAGAGCGCGAGAGAGAGAGAGTAGAGATGAAGCGTATCAATCGACACGCACGCGTAAATGTGACGGTAGATCGCACCGGTGATCCGCCGGGGGAAGGGGTATATACTGCCTGGAGTCGAACTGTGTACGTGTACTAGGTTATCTAGATTCTCAGCTGATTGTGTTCTGGATATGGGGTTGAGAAAAATTTGGGAGTTTTGTTACGAAAGGTTATGTAGGTTTTTAATGTTTGGCAAATGGAACATTTAAATTTATGTTTGATTCGTATAATCAATAATTTTTAATAATGAGTTGCATGTATAATAATTTATTAAATAAATTTGTCTTTTGTTCATTTCTCAACTATAATTACATATATATGGTATATATGAAGCTAAACCAAAATCGGTAGATATTCGCACTCAGGAAATGTTTATCTATAATTTTGTATCTATTATCATTAAATTATAGCAATATGGAAAATAACAAAATCTTGAATTTAAATTTATCGAGTTATACAAATCTATACAAAAGATTATTATTTTATCTACAGAAATCTACAGAAAAGTATCCCTTATAATGTCCTCAAAACTGGTCAAAATTTTTTTTGAAGGCATATCTTCGCGACAAGGTTGTTGTCATTTAACGGGATGCCATAGCCGTATCATTATCGACTGAGTAATTGGCACAGTTTCAAGCCTATTAAAAATAAAATACGAAGAATCACAAAAAATCAAGAGAACACTCTTCTGTAGTTTTGAACGTACTATCATCCAGTAAAAGTTTCAAGTCGAAATATCACGTTGTTTGTGCAAAAAC
>UXGD01006491.1:0-12414 GCA_900474315.1 Torymus auratus
GAAAATACTGCTGACGACAAGTAGTTCGACAAAAGTTCAACCAATAGTTGAGCCAATAGTTGAGCCAATAGTTTAGCTAGTTGTTTGAACTGCAGTTTATTTTCGTAAGGGATCGTAGGTTTTTGGCGGTAGGTATTGGATATCATCGAATCCGTCGTCTAGGTGTTCGGGGTAGCCGATGACGATATCTAGGTGGTACGTTCCGTAGTTAATCCATCCATTAGCTAAATCAGAAAGACCAGCAAACCCAAAAGGCCATAAAGCTATCAACAAAGTAATATTTAAAATGTTGCATTGTCGCATAATGAATGAAAAAATGAATTCGTGTTAAAAAAAATTTACTATTTACTTGGTAATCTTGTGTCACTATTAAAATATCCTAAACATCGGGTTGATAAATACGTCTAATGCATAAAAAGTTTAGAATAGTTCACAGATGTTTTCTCTTTCTATAATTTCTTCAACTTGTTTGTTGAAAATCCTTAAGTAATAAAACTATAAGCGTTGATCTCTTCTCTTCATGCCCAATGCTGTCTTTTATGTTCTTGTTTCTTGATGTACGTGTCATCATTGTTAATGCTCTAGAGTCTCGGCTTCAATTTCCATGAACACCTTTCTAAAATAAACTTGTTCAAAGTTCTATACATCGTACAAGCTTTAGTAAACTGCCGCCGTAAGCAAGAAGGTCTGTAACTCCAAAATTTAACTTTTACCGCAATTTTGATATGAAGTCTGAAAGCATCTCGTTTTCTGTTAAATGAACGATTTTTATGACAGTAAATTTTTTTGAAGTTACAGACCTTCTGGCTTACGGCGGCAGTATAGTACAATATAACTCATAGTTAATCAACAAAAAAAAAGAATAACTATTATACTGTATTTATCCATAAATTAAAGATTCATTTCATTACATTTGAAATAATTGATTTCACAAAAGCTAGTAATAATGAATATAGGCTAAGAAAGGAAAATTTGCTAGGCAGGATGACGAGACCAACAAGGATATACAGACGAGATGTCCGATCGAACGAAGTATCGTTATATCTCCGTGGCCCAACCGACTTGAGTTTGGGAGTTTTGGCGCTGCACTACCTACCGTATGAACGAGGCATCTAGCGAAACGTTGCTGTGCCGCATTTATTCTATGCAACCAATTCACCCCAACGCAAATATCCTGCGCACCCGTCGTCACTCCGGCCCCACCTCCTCTCTCCTTCAATACAATAAAGCCGCCCTCGCCCTCTCACGCGTACTCCTCTATTATAGCATACATACATCGGCAACCACGAAAGGTTAAGCTCTATCGTCGCTGCCGCCGCTTAAACCGGTTGCATTTTAAATAAAAATGTCAAACCGCCCTGGACGCCACAACGGCGGCGGCGGCTGCGTATGGAAATTTCACGGCCATTAATCGAAGGTGTCTCGCGCTTATTGTTTTCCACGAGGGCCCCGGTCGTTAAACGATATACGCGTGCGCGCGTGCACGCGCTGCTATATACGGCGGACGAGAGAGAGAGAGAGCGAGAGAGGTTTCCTTAGCCCCGGGGACCAGAGCGAATGCATCGCCTATATTTCTCTATCTTCCTCGATCTTTATTTGTTTCTTTGGGAGGGGAAATGCGTGGAAGTATTATTGAGAATATGGGCTGCGTGCCGCTGGTCGTCGGTGATGCTTTTAGCGGAGTGCGGGTGGTTGTAATTGCGGAGGATTGTGACGATTTTTACGGTGTTCTCGAAAACGAATTGTTATATACTCAATGCAATATTATAATCTATTATGAAAGATTTATTCTGTTAAAAATAATCGTAGGACGAATTATTGTATCAATCTTATGAAATCATTTACCAAACATGTATGTTGAATAGTTTGACTCTACAACATTTATTGAACTTTCAATGTATAAAAGTTTTCTCGTACATACAAAAAAATCGCTGCAAATATATTTCCAATTTGCGAATACATCATGCCATATACGGCGATGCTAATATTCACGAGCAAATTTCATCGCATTTAAAATCCCCTCAATATTTTCACCCGCGTAAATCATTATTTTTTCACCCAATTAACGAACAATCCGCGGCCTCCGCAATCGCAATTACGCGAAAGAATTTTACATACAATCCGCGAGAGCGCAGTTACACTCGAAAACATTAAAATATATCAGACTTATATTCGCCGTCTTGTAAATAGTCGTGTACGTCGGAACCTCGCCCGCAGCTATCATATACGCCGCGCTCGGCGGCTGAGCGCATCGAGAAAGAGAGAGAAGGAGGGAGAGAGAGAACACAGGGGATCATGACAGCTTTACCGTCTGTCGGGAGGATATTCATTTATTCGCCATTTCAATATACTGTAAGTGCAAAAGTACACTTATTACGGCGTTTAATAGCACAATCATTACTGCTGAACAGTAAATGCAAGCGCGTGCGAGTTGTGCGTCGTCTTTTTTGTTACGTCAGTGCGCGCTCAAAGTGATATTTTACCGGAGTGAGCTTGAAATCGTTGCTGATTCCTACGGTTATTGCTGGAAATTATATTACCATTATCTTTCTCATTTCCGCCACCCTACTACTACTATTTTTCTACAGTAAAGCGAATATGTATACAACTTATTCGAAATAGATGTACATTTCCGAAACAGCTCGCTAATTACACCGAAAACCCGCTCAACAACATTATCTCCGCACTGCCAACTCAATAATCCCCCGGACAAAAAAACCTCCAGCTTGCCTCTTTCCACTCGGCACACAAGAACAAAGACATATCAATCGACTGCGCGCTTGCTTGCATTGCAGCGATACATAAAATAAAGTCCCTCGCATCACGAGACACATACGCACGCGCGCGCGTGCGCGAAAAAACGGACGTACGCGTATATAGTAAGAGAGAGAGACAAAAGAAAATTAAAATGCTCGCGCCGTCATTCGTTGCCTGCTTTCTGCGTCTGCAGCGCGTCGTCGCAGCGAGAAATTCTTAAATGGCAGCGACTGCGGTCTCGCGAGGAATGTATGGAAAACGCTGCGGTGCATGCGCGCTGCAGCTCTCTTATCCTTCATTGTCCCCGTCAAGTGTATGCGTGTGTGCGACACGTGTTATAATCGAGCGAGACGGAGCCGCTGCAGTTGCGAGGACTGGAATTTTCGAGGGTGAAACCTGCCGCGACTGTTTGGTATAACGGGTTATTATAGGATAGAAGTATAGGTATCGAAAAAATAATTTCTTCTGTATTTTTACGTTAAAATCAATAGAAAAAGCAAAAATATGAGTGTATATGTGCTTCTTATTCATAAGCGAATTGGAAATTTACGACGGCAGAATAAATAAAAAATAAAAGGATGTTTATTGTGTATGCATTCCTCTTTTAATACATTCATCGCTCGTATGAATCGAATGGTTCTACACAAGTGACAATGAATCAGTGTCCTAAGGCGAAAATGTGTCATCGCGTATATAACACGTCACGGTACCCTCATACCTCCTATCGACAAATTTACAATCATTTTACAAAAAGAAAAATACAAAAATCCCAGCTTCAGCGACAAATTTCACAAACCAATCCAGCAGCTCACCACCAGCAAAACAAAGCACAACCTCGAATCACGCACATCCCGCCCCATATACATCTCAATCCTCTCTTATTTAATTGAATTCTCATCGTCCAGCGATCGCCTCGACAAAACACACCCGCGCGTCGCTCGCACTACCACCCCTGCAAAACCTACTTTCCTCGCGTACACATACGCATCAGCCGACTGGAGCTTTTCACCGAGACGTTAATTACCGCCGCTGGAATTTATATTTTAATAAAGTATCGACTGTGCACGACGCAGCGCTCGTGCGCGCCGCGCAAAAACGCGCCAGCAACGCGGGACCGCTAAGTAGGCGAATCACGTTTTGAATGACACACATGCGCGTACGACGGAATGCAGGTGTGTATATAGCTCTCTCTTGCGTGTGTATGTATGTATGTATGTGCCCCCGTCCCATCGAATATGCCGCGCGAATTGCGGCGGGAAAAAGCCGGATTTCTCGGAAATGCCGGTCGCGGAATGCCGATCTCGTTTTTAATTGATCGCAGGCGAAAGATACTATATACTCGCGAGGAGATGATATTATCGCTCTGTGAGGACGATGATGATGATGATTGCGATCTGCGGCTTTTGGAAATCTTGAGTTATTGCGGTGGGATGCGAGCGCGGCCGCTCTAGTTTTGTGATCGATCGCCGGTTTTTGTCGATCCAGATCGTGACCGCGTGATGTTAGATTTATTTGTTCTATAAAAAAAAGACATCTTCATTCACATTTATTAAACGTGTTTGTTACCTTCACTTTAACGTAGAAACTTTACTAAAGTTTCTAACCCTTATGAAATGCCAAGATACCTTGAATCTTTAAAATATAACAAATGGACCGACCTAAACGATGGTACTTTAAACGCTCATTAATTTTCCCCAACCATTAACACCAGCACTGCACATTACCTCGGAAATATATATCCCACCAACGCCCCAAAACAATTACGAGCAATCCGCAAATCATCCCTCACAGCAACAGAGTAGCTAGCCGAAAACCTGGCCACCGTCCATCCCCACGCGCATAATAATCTCTCGTACTAGCGGCCGATATTATTCCGCGAAAGCTCGGCAATTTGTTTAACGAGTCTACGCACCAGACAGTCCGCTCACTCACCGTGCGTATATAATATGTGTATGTGCATCTCTCACTCACTCTCTCGTCTAGCAGCGGTCTGACTGTGCGCGCGCTTCCCTCGGCCACTGGCGTTTCATTCATGAAGAAACGAAGCGTGCCGCGCGCGCACATACATACGCGCAAGAAGGAGACAGACAATCCTCGCTGCACTCGCTCGCAGGCTATATTTACGCGGAGACTGACGGGACAGGAAGGCGCGCGTATGAGAGAAAGAGAGGAGACGTGCTCGTCACCTCGCTCGCTGAATATACGATATATTTGTGAAAAATCTTTCTCTCTGAGAGAGAGGGAGAAGCCGCGGGCGACGAGTGTGAGAAAGAGAGCAGATGCGTGCCGCGGCTCATTAGAATTTCTGCTCTGTCTTGAGGCACGCGGGTACTGCGTGTGTGTGTGTATATATTCAATTTACGCGCGGAGTGAGATGTTTTTGCTTTTTTGGAGGAGGACGAGGCTCTGCGCGAGCAGGAGGGTATTTTCGGTGTGGGAAATTATTAATGAACATTGTGCGGGCTACACGAGACAGGTTTAATGGGATTCGGAGAGTGGATTGTTGCGTATGATTAAAGGATTATTTTCTGGAGCATTTTAGGATGCGAAGTGTACATATTTATAGTTTGTTTTTTATTTGTTTAATTATAGTTAAAATTGTTGAAATTGTATATGGTTTTTGAAGTTTTTAAATAAAAAAGAATTTTGGCATTTCGAATGCCGATATGGTTAATAATAACGTACTTTAACAAAGTTGTTATTCATTACTGCTAAAATAATGCTTTTTTATATTTAAAAATAATTAAAGTCATTAAATTTTTTTTAAATGCATTCCAAAATCTTTATAGTAACAGATATTTTCGTTTACTCCGATACCACAATTTCTCCATTCTCTGAAGAAAGTTTTTTATTTCGATAAGCATTCTCAGATTTTTTTTTCATAACACATAATCATACAATTTCAACTAACCGTGACTTTCTACTTCGAAGTTCGTCAAACATGCCAAATTTCCTATCCCAGTCAATTTCTAAGCCCACACCGCTCCAGATCATTCCTCACAATACCTCCATTTCCATCCACGAGCACTCCAATAACCCATCCAATCAAATTTCCCGCCGGCGGCAAAATCGATCATCGAAACCACTCGCACCCGCATAAACATCCCATCCTGCACGTTCTGGCAAAAGACAATTCCGGCCGATCGATCGCGCGTGACGGACGGTAGCCTGACCGTGCGAACTCCCGCGTTGCATTATATATATGTATAATATTATATAATGACTGGCTCTCGCGTACATACACACATAGACATATAAGAGACAGTCACCGAGCAACTTTGAAGAATGTATGCCTGCGCTCTCGGCGCTAATCGTCCCATTGTAGCCGGGCGCGCAAGTTTCCCCTTTGTGCGAGTGAAAGCTTCGTTTCTTAATAGACCATTCGCGAGAGGCGAGCTGTAGCGAGTGCGTTATTACATGGCTAAGTGAAAAGGGAAATAGAAACAAATGCGCGCGCGGACCCTATTACGTTAGAGCGGTTGTGCGACAATGCGTATTATGCGATGCAGAGGTTTCCCGGTTATGTTGCTGCATGGGGGATTTTGAAATGGGCGCGGAATTAATTTTGAGGAGGGTTAAGGTTGGGAGGTCGTTTGCAAATTTTGCGGAGGTATTTTTTTTAATAGAAGAATCTGGAAAAAATTTCAAAGAAATACAAAAAGTATAAGTAATGATTTTAAGAAAATACTGTTAGATAAGATTTAAAGTTGGACCAAAGGTAATTATTAATTTTATCAACTATGAGTCATAAAAATCACTAATACTTGATTGAGGATAAATATTACGATATCGAGTCTATAATTATCAAACGATTGTATCGATGAAACTTATACTTTTGGTATTACATAATTTGGCATTACATATTTGTTTTATAATGCTACTTTATATTTATACAGTGATTGCAAGTAATAAAAAATAAGTATACTGAAAATTTTCATCGAGAAATATAATGTAAATTAATTGGAATAAAAAGTTACGACGAGTAACCTCTATCAATGCATACTTATTAACATGAAATATGACAGTCGACGCGATAACGGTGCTCTTAAAAGATAACTCTCGCACAAAATGGACATTTAAATTTTAACATGTTTCAAAATTTCGAACGCGTAACTGTACGTAAAAATGACGAAACTTTTTGAAAAATACTTCATTAAAAATATAATTCTCAGCGACGAATCCAGCTCGAATGAAAGGTATTAACCAAGACCATTTCGCGAGCTCAATATTTCTTTTTAAATCGTATACGGAGAGTATACACACAAGTGCGCGCTTATATATATTTCGCGTTGTAAGGCATTACGCGGCGATATTCAATATTTTACTTGGGCAGACGGTTATTCAAATTGACCCGAATTTTCTGTACATATAGCCGCGAGCCTCGGGAAGAAATTGAGATAAAAATTTAATAAACCTTTGCGAGTTACATGCGCGGGCTCTCTTCCTCGTCTGTGCGTGTCTTCGCGAAATTCGAAAGTAGATTACGAATTCAATTATGCTTTCATTACCTTAAATGGCGTTTAACACGCGGGCTTTGATTTAATATTCGTTTACGTTATTCATCCTCAATTTATGAGAAAGTCTCGGATTTTTTCTTAAATATCGCGCCGGGAAGATGAGGGTTATGTGAAAACTGCAAGAATACGCCGAATCTTATATAAATATAATCGGTAAATGTGTTCCCAAAAAAACAAAATAAATAAATAAATCCTTTTTTTTATCAAGAAAGACGATCGTTACCAGAGTATTACACACATAAAAATTAATGTGATATTCACGTACCGTATACAAATATCCGTGTTAAATTTAAAAAATATTATCACGATAAAACCCACATAACTCAGCTATCATTTCTCCTCAACGAAGACCCAAAAAATCCTCCGCACTTTCGGTTCCCAAAACCCCAACATTTCACGCGATTTCTGCCGCGAACCCACATACACACGTTTCGAATACTCTTTCTTCGCGGATTCCCTCTCCCGCAAACCGGTATTGGGGAGGTCGCTCTTAATCTGGCGGCGATTAATAACCGCGCGCGCTGCTCTCTCGCAACCTCGTAAGTTTTCTCTCTTTCTCTGAGGAACACAATCCTCCGTTTCTCTGATTATTTCCACGAAGCCGTGAGAAAATCCCGCGCGCGAGGCTTGACGCGTTTTGATTTGTTGGACAGCCGAGCGAAGAATGTGGAATACGCGGCGGTTGTGTGCAGATGGAAAAGCTTTTCATTGTTGTGTGAGCGGTGCGGATTTTTATTGGTCGGGGAAATTTATGATGTGAAATAATGAGAGCCAGAGGTGAGAAATATAGTACGGTGAAGTGTAATGTGTGCGAAGCCGTAGTTTCGCGGGGGTCTGTCGATGGGCGAATATTATAGCCGCGATGAAACCCGAGGACGAGGTAATGGACATCGTTGCTTGGCTTCTTTTAATATCGTGATAAAGAGGTGATGGTTTCTTTAGTTTGGGAAATATTGGTGTAAAATCGTTATTTATGACTTGAAATTAAGACTGATGGTTTCAAAGTCATTAACAAAAGAACTTTTCATTAATAATTTATGTAAAGAATTCACAATAATCTCAATGAGCAGTCGTAAAAATATTTACTCTTTGAAGTAGGGTTCTGTCGGAAATGATAGACCACAATAAGCTAACGTTAGGTAAGTATTTGGGTGTTCGGTGTGATTTTATTATTTTATTATTATTATTGAACAAAAAAAGACTTGAGCCCAAAACCAAAAGGGCTGCACGATATAGTAAGATCAATATTGATATTGTATTGTCTTGCCTCAATATTCAAGACAATAATCGATACAATGTATACAGTTTTCGATACAATATCAAGGTTGGAGTCTCAAGAATGTAAAAAATCTTTTCTTAATTTGAAAATAAGTTAACATTTTCTAATCACAATTCAATAAACTTCGGTAGTTGTTGATGTCATCTACTAACGAGATGTTTGAGTGATAATACATATTTCACAATGACTGAAAATAAGAAAAGAGAGAAATTTTCAAGAATTTGTACAAGCGAGACAATAATTTCAGAAATATTCTCTCTCTCTCTCTTCTCTCTCTCTCTCTCTCTCGTGCAAACCTACTTTGAAACGATATTAGAAACGAGATAAATGAAATTTAAGAATAATCAATTGTTCACTTGACATCTTCAGACGCATGTAATTATTTATGAATGCAAATGAGAATGTAATAAATGTGTGTATAATAAGTATGTATGTATGTGTGTGTATAGTTTCCTTTTGGTAACGCCTCTCTTCGTATGCGAAACGGCAAATTGCTCGGATACGCGACATATCGCTATACCGTTACCATGACCTACACACAGCTCCGTCCAGACGCACAACAATGTGTCCTTCTAGCGATATACTTATATGCGTAAACCATACTGTATACCGTCGAAAATCAGTCGTCGAAAATGAATTTTGAAATAAAATGCGGAGATTCGTTGTGCAACGTGGAACGTACGCGCCAAGAGGGAAGTTTTTATGGCTCATTGTCAATTCATATTTAAATACGGCTATTGAACGAGTTCGACATTTATTGCGCAACGGCGTGTTTTGTTTACAGGATTGAAAAATTATGCAAACACGCATAGGTGGCAGGGCGCGTATACGTATCTGTATGCCTTGCTCAACTCAGCGATTTTTACGATCTGTTAGGCGCTAAACGCCTATCGTTATGTACTTTAATCACTTAATTAAAAGAGATAAAAGTACACGCCGGACTAGTTTCCACTCTTTGTGTGGAAACCAGAAATACCCGAGCAACGTACAACCACGCGCCGTAAAAGATACACGGAACATTTATTACACGAATGATTACATATTTTCCTCGATACACCCATACACCCACACAAAAAATACATTGTGCGTATTTTCCTCCCGGCTATATACAAGAAGAAGAAAAAAACGTGCAGCGCCCAATAATAATCCCTCCCTATACAGAGACCCCAGAGTAAATAAAAATTTCTTCCAAAAACTCGCACACGCACCCAAAAAGAACACAGTTGGTCTATTGTACGCCAAGAAGAGCAAGAGAGGCATGTGCGCCTGCGCCGGTAGAAAAAAGTCTTAAGCCCTGAGATTTTAAAAATCTCTGGCTTTTACGAGACGCGCGCATAGCCAGACAGAAAATCCGATTTATGGAACTTCCCCTATACCAGGCAAGTTGTAAATCGCGCCGGCATAAGGCGAGTGTTTTATCACCTCGCGGGCATTAACTTATTGATTCTTTGTTGTTGTTTTTTGGAGAGAGGGAGGTGGGGATGCGTTTTCCGCGAGGTACGAAGTTCATCAATGCCAGTAATTAGGAGAGTCGCGCGCGCCGGGACGATTAATTTCTTGATTCGGTTTACGAGCGAGCGCACGCGCGTGGAGAGTGCGTAAATCATACCGGTAATCCACGCAAGCATAGGTGGGTTTGTTTGAAGTACCGAATCGTGAGTGTTGCAATCGCCACTTTCTCTGATTTTTTGTTGTAATGTCTTTTTTCTCGTGGCATTTGAACTATAGTCAAGGGTTACAAATATAAAAAAGCCTTTGTAGTAATTTTTTGCTGAGTTTCTTTGTTTACAGAATATTTTTACTAGAAAATGATTCAGAATCATATTTTTTTTCATACGTTATAATTATTATGAAATGCAGTCTGGTTCTCATTCTATGGAGATACTTATTACACTCCGATCCATTTTAGTATACACCAACAATGCTTTCGTATTTCCATGCAAACGAGAAAAAATATACCGATGAACATTTTAAATACCTCTTGTCGTAACATTACAGACACACACACCGCACCCCCTTAATCCATTGTGACGTTAACAATGACTAACGAACTGTCCTTTGCCGGTATCAAAGTACTAATTAACCATTTCAGAACCGACTACCGCGCACGCGTCGCATTCCATGATTCATACGCTCTCCTAGGAAATCTCTAAAAATGTCGCGCATTATCAAATAACGATTTTTCTCCGACCAATCTATACACCCGCCAGACTAATAAGTCGACGACATATACGAAGTATCCCGATATACCCCTCGAGATAAATTTTTGTCATTCGAAAAATCAAACGTATACGAGAGAGACCCACATAACGCAACCTCTCTTTCTCGAAACCTATGTGCCCTAACCGCGGGCCAAATGCTCGCCCGCGGCTCACTCGCGCGTGCGCTCTCGCGAGCCCATAAATCCAATCAGCGTTCGCGCTATATGCCCCGCTAACCAAACTAATAAATTACATCCCCTCTCGTGTATAGCTCTTTCTTTCTCCCTCGCGAAAAATCGCGCGTCTCTATAACTAAGACATTTTCTCGCTCGCTTTTCCATATCACCGCGCGTGTTATATATACGTATATACACCCCGTCGAAACAATCGAAAGTGTATATATGTGTCTCCCCCACCCCTCGCCGTTCGTATTAACAAAGCCTTTCGCGAAACCGGCCGGTCCGCGAAAAAATCGCGCGAGACAACAACACGAACTAGAATGCGGGAGTGAGTGTACGTGTGTCTGTGTGTGGGTGAGCGAGCGAGAGCGCGCGGTCCGGTCTTGTGTCCGCAGTGCGGAGAGGAAAAACGAGAGCGAGATGGATGTAGTGGCGAAGAATGCGGTAAGGGTATATACGTGTATACGTTTGTGTGAGTGAGTGTAAGAGGAGGAGGAATTGAGCGTAAGTTGGGAATAATGGGCGAGAGATACGTCGATTGGGACGAATTGATACTGATGGGGGCCGGAGAGATTTATGATCGCCCCGCGCGAGAGCGAGTCGTGCCTCCTTTTTTCTCGACGGTTTCAGATGAAATTGAGAGCCTCTCCTGTGTATGTATGTATGTATCTACCAGTGTACATGTTGTACTCGACTCGGCTGTACATTGGGTTAGATGTGTACGAGCTGATACAGCAATTCCGCGCGTTTGTAAGAAGCGTTATGATTATGTTTCCATTTTGCGCGGAATGCGGGTGCTGCACGATATGAGCGCCGTATATTTTTACTTGATTGATATGTTCGCAATTAGATAATGTAAATGGGGGAAAGTATAAGAGGGATAAAAGAACATTATTTTTCTAAAACTATGATATACAGACGTTTATTTCCGCATCCGCAACTTCCTTGTTTTTTTCCTACAGATATATATAGATGTATGTTACACTACTCGCCTGCACACTGTGATTTTCTTTTCAGCGAAAGAAGTCAAGAGACGCGCTTCCTCAATTATCATATAGACAGCATCAAGCGCGCGCGCCTCGCAAGTTAACAGACAATGATGCGCGGCCGGCAACGCTCGCAATAAAAGTTTCTTTCTGGTCGTCGTCTTTTCCTCTAATGCCGCGCGCACGCAAAAGTGACTGCGTCGACGTTATAACCTGCGAGAACGATAAATTTTTTCAGCCGGACTTTTACGGTAAGCGCGGCGCGTATTCTTTCGAACGTATTAAATAAGATTGTTTGGAAAGGGAAAAACGCGGCGGAAATGTTGATGTAATTTGATGGTAAAGGTATTGAAAAGTTGTTTATTTGTGTATTTGTTTGAGTGGTGGAGATGAGGTTTTGGATTTTGTGCTGGACGATTTATCATTACGGTATCGGTAGGTGCACGGAGAGAAGAAAATCAGTAAAAATTACAAAAATTTCAGTAAAAATTACCA
>UXGD01006492.1:0-12414 GCA_900474315.1 Torymus auratus
GGTATATATTTCAGTTAGGTGTTCTTTATACGAAAGTTTATTAAAAATTACATAAAATTTTATACGCCGATTTAAAAGGGATAAAATGTATACTAAATTTTTTTTTGTTAAGAAGTAATACATTTCTGAAAAAAGGATTTTTGAACAATGTGATGGAGTAATCCCATAACGCTAAATAGATTATGCTAACCCAACTAACTTGCTAATGGTTGAAAATTAAATCAAAATCGACAACTTTTTGACACACTCCTTTACGATTTACAACTGGAAAAAGCCGATTACTCATATTGGATTAAACGTTCTATCTGCATCAGTCAATGTAGCCTTTTATAAGCTCAACGTAATATTAACATTTTAGACGGGAAAGGAAAAAAAATCCTATAGCTAGCTGAAAGGCGTAATTTCGTTGTTCAATCGCTCGAAAACTCTCAAGAGTTGATCGAGTGGAATTTTATCGACATTCGTAAAATCAATCAAACTACAAAACTAAGCTCCCCGCGCGGTATATATCTCTGAAAAAAAACATTCAATTCGTATAAATGGAGCTATTTTTAACCGAAGGTCGATTCAATTATTTTCTATATACCGGCAATGGATCGGGAGTCAAGCAAAAGAAAAAAAAGCGGTCAAGTTTACGCGGATTTCTACTACTTATTGTCGACGCGTGTTCTTAAGATCGAAAATAAAGCAACGCGCGCGCGATAGCGAAATCTCGCACGCACGTTATGGTTTTATGGAATTGCGCAACGGATGTGTGCGAGTGCGTGAAGAAAAAAATTATCGTCGACCGCGCTGAGCGCACGATAATTTACACACTTCGAAGCGAAAGCAATAATTTAGAGCGAGAATTTTTCTTCTTCTTCTTCTTCTCGGTACACACACGTGTGCAATGGTATAGTGCAGAACTATATTGCGACTGAATAATTAATTGTTGTAATTTTATGAGGCATAACTGTTACACGAACGTCACGAGTGTTACGAAATTTTACCGGAATGGAGGTAAAAAAAAGGAGGGTAATTTACTATTTCGGAATATATTATCTACGACACTTTTTAAATTACATATGCTGCATTTATATCGGAACCCTGAATATTTTAAATACCAAAAACTTTGTGGAAAAATAAAGTATTTTAAAGTGTATTTGAAACAGAGAAATCATATTACCAATCTGCTCAGAAGCACTGTAATACAAGATAACGAGCAAACGACTTACAATATACGCAGCAAAACATACGCGCACCGTATAATCCGCGCGTATACGACAAAAGCCGGGCCATTAATATTTATATGGCCGGCATCTACCCTTTTACCTTACAATTTGACTTTCACTTCCAGGTGGTCTTAAAACTCGCGGCCGACGCGCGCACTTTTTGTCACGCGAGCCGCCAAATTCAAGCCAGCAAACATACCTACTTACTTACTTCTCACAGGAAACGCGCGCGAGAGGATAAACGTGTAACGTGCTTCAACAAGTAGAACGCGGTCGAAATTTTCGTTCAACGCAAGATGATTATTCCGATTAATTAAATGGCGAGTTATACGATATAATTGAGGCTGAATTTTAGATCGAATCGTTTTGCACGTTTTGTGCCCACGTATAATATACATACGTCGACGGTAATTGTGCGCGTAATTTATTATTAATATATAATTATTAATAAACCAAGGTACGATAAAGGTGTTAGCGAATTTACGATGTATAAGCGTTTAAAGAGAAAGCTCTAGCATAATAATTACAACGTTTTAACAATAATTGCGCGACGATATATATCCCTGTATACAAGTACGATTAATCGGCCCGCGACTACACAAGTTTCTCCTCTCCTTCGCTCCGTAACAACAATGTACAAACGGCATAAAAATTTTCCATTTCTCGAGGTTCACGTATTATATACCTAATACACACGCGTACGCGACAACTCTGCGTTTATATACTATTACACTCGCGTGCGAGAGAGAGAGAGGAAGGACGTTAACCTCGCATGCGTTTAACCTATAGCAGTAGTAAGTATAGCGCGCGGGAGCAACGCATGCGGTCGTATTAGGTATAGCGCCAATATTTCTAATGAGGCAGAGCGCGTGCGAGCAGCTAGTATTATCTGATTTGAAATCCACCATTAGGCCTTATTATTTTTCATCATTATGAGGCGCGGCAATTTCGCGTTTTCTCCATATAGAGGGAGAGTCAAGATGCGAGAACGCTCAAATGATATGTAAAACGCGAGCGCGCGTTGGAGATGGGTTATAGGTGCTGTGTTATTGTTGCGAGGATGAAAGTTAAATGGTTGGTGCGTGTATAGAAGAAGGCGCGGGATTAGATTGATTTGATTAATATATTGCGTGTGTGTGAGAAGAGCGCGAGTTGAAAGTGTGTATTGTCAGGGGGGAAGGAAAGTTTGAATTGTTGTAAATGGGATTGGGTGCAGACTGAGATTTTTCTCGATTGGAATTATAACGTTTGCGTGTGTTGGTTTTGTTATTGATTGCGAGTTTTGTCAATATTAATAGCATTAAATGCGAATGTGCGCGTAGAAATTCTATACTTATATGATGCATTTACTAAATTGCAACGTGATTGTTTGATGTAAATATAAATAGATGTAGCCTGCTTCATTAAGGGGGCAAGCCTGGGTTAAAGTCTAACAAAATAGAATTTAGTATAATTTGTCAAATATAATTATTTTTTCAAATCTATATAAAACACAACTCTACACATTAAAAACATACATAAAAAACTATATTTTAGCACCTCTCTGACTTCTATATTTTGATTTATAAGTCTGTAATATAACCACTGGATTGAAGCATCAATTTTTGTATATCACCTCGGGGCACGTAGCACTGCTTTGAAACGCTTTGACCAAATGAATGAGAGAGTGGGAAAAATCTTGTTTATACATATTTACACAGAATAAATGGAGCAGATAAATATGTGAAAAAATTGGAAAAATCATTAAAAAATCATGAAAAAAATTATTGAAAAATGAATATTAATGTGTGAATTCAAATTTTTGAAAAATCTGCTCCATTCATTCTGTGTAAAAGTATATAAACAAGATTTTCCCCACTCCCTCATTCATTTGGTCAAAGCGTTCCAGAGCAGAGTACACAAAAATTGATATTTCAATCTATCGGTTCTATTACAGACTTATAAATCAAAATATAGGAGCCAGGGAGGTGCCAAAATGTGGTTATTTATGTATATTTTTGAGACATAAAGTTTTTTTATAGATTTAAAAAAATAATCATATCTGACTAATTATACTAAATTCTATTTTCTTAGACTTTAACCCAGGCTTGCCCCCTTAAGCATGGTTGCAGATATTATGTAGTTTATTTGAAAGGTAAACAATTCGTTTATGAAAAATTTTCTGTACGACATTGCCGAGCTATTATTGATTCAACATTCAATAATTTACAAACAAAGTATTAAAAAAATATTTCTTTCAATCAATTGTGTGTATTCCTCTATATTTGCTTTAACTCTATTATATTTATATTTGCTTTATAATATACAAAAGAAGGCATGTTGAAATGATTGAGCTCGTGAAAATTGTTTCAAATGATCAATAGGAAACTTTAGCTAAAAATCGCGTATACAACAATCAATTTCATCGTTCCACATCCGACACACCATAAGTTTTATTCATTTTAACAGACCATAATATAATAAAAATATTAAAAAGGTCAGCAGACTCTTAACCTGAAACCCAATCTTCCCTGCTATAACTATACACCCACAAATCTCTTGCCCCCACACCGTCGCTTTCGCAACTCTCCATAATACCACCAGCAACGCTGCACACTCTTCCCCAAATAACCCTTCATCAATTCCTACTACCACTCCTAACCTCAGTCATTTCTCTCTCTCTCTCTCTCTCTCTCTCTCTCTCTCTCTCTCCCACCTCCTCCTCGTCTTTCACCGAAATCATCGGCACTCACATACACGGGGGGGCTCCCGAAATCAATCCTTATAAAGCTACGCCACCGGCATGCCGCCGCTCTGAAGATATAATCGCTGCTGCTTTCTCTCTCCGGACTTTGATCGCCGCAACGCGGCTATTTGCGGCGCTCACCTCCTCGCGGAAGAGGAGTTTTGCGCAATCGATATTAGGCAAAAGGGACACACGTACCTATGTACGGGGTTGACGTCTGGAGAGCGAGCGAGGAGGCGCTTGAATTATGAAGAGCGAACGGTGGAAGGTGAGGGAGAGCCGATCGATTTTGTGTATGTATATAACGCAAGGCGGCGTCGCGTCGTCTTGTATATACTTATAGACGCTGCGCTTGTGAAGCTGAAAGAGGCTTTGCAGCGCCTAGGACGGTGCAGTGCTGTGGCTGATTGAGCGAGTGTGTTGGTTGGTTTCGAAGGTAAGGAAGCAGCGAGTATAGTCAAGTTTTTGGGATGTTGAATATTGTTTTTTATATAGGTAGTTTGCAACATATAGCTTAATTTTGTTTCTTGAATTTTTCTCATTTGCCTTTGCGAAATAGAAAGTTTCGTTTCTACAGACTCTGAAGAGAAATTGATAAATATACGAATGCATAATTCATGTACGTAAATCTTTATTTAATTCAATTACAACAAAATATCGGTCCCAAATCAATTTCGCATTTTATTTTTTCCTATTCTCGTTCGAATTCAATTAGCCGCGGTAACCAGATAATAATGGCTCAGCTCAAATCTCCAATAAAGCAGTCATACAGAGCCAATCAAAATAGAAGCATAGAAGGCAGATCCACAAATCTCACATGCCAAGATAGAAATGATACAAATATATTATGTGTCCCGTCTACCGACAAAAAAACCAAATCCAATTTCTCTATCCGTCTATATAATAAACGTTCTCCAATGACAAAAAAGACAGATGAGCCGGGCATACGTACGACTGTAATAACGGAAAACGAGTCTCTTATCAATCCGGTTCCTTATTACTCTCTCTCTCCTCTCTCGCTCTCTTCTTCGTACAACAAATTGGCGACACGATGTCTCCGAGCAGCAACAACACTCACACCCGTCTGGACGCGTGGGAGGAAATAAATTTTAATGCTCCTCGCGACGCCTGGAAACCGGCAGTGAAAGTGCGCTTGAGCCGCTGATTGAAGAAGCTGCGCACGTCAGGAAGTGAAAACTTTTTATTTTATTTTTTGTCGTCGGATGGTTGGATTGGAATTAGAGTGATTTTATTATTGGATGATTAATATTTATGGCTTGTAGGGAAAAATTTATTAGGAATAAACGTCGATTAAATTTGAAATTAACGTGCGCTTTGATGAGGGATGAGAGGTGCCTATGTTATTTTATGATTATTTAAACATAGTGGGAAATTGTCTATTGGTAAATTATGATACTAAATTTTTGGTACAAGATGAATAAAGTCAAAATTTACTATACTAAACACCCACGAGATCACGAATAAATTAATATCAAAACAAATCCATCATTTTTTTTAATGATCAGTCGTCAAACCTGGCTTAAATGATAACCTTTTGATAAAAATAATGAAAAATACATTTACTGCTGAATTACCAGTCTGGCCGTTACGCATAAATGAAGGAGTTTTCCTATAACAATTAACATAAACTATTGATAAATGCTCACTACTATACTCTAGCCTAAAAATATACCAGGAAAGTATTTACAACAAGCAGCTCGCACAACGCATCTCACTCACCTCTTGTACCTCAACGAAAAAAAAGCGTCACTCAAAATAACACCAACTCTCTCCCTTCACCCCCATTCCCCTCGCACACAAAAAAATCGATCTTTTATTTTTAAAAGTCCACACACGCATCACGCGCGCGTCCCGAAAGTGCAGACTCAGCGCTGCCAACCCACTTTCGATTACTTACTCCTATATCCGACGTTCATTCTCTCCTCTCACTCTTCTATTCACATGCGCAAACTAAAAGAGAGATTCCAACCCCCGAGGGTAAATAATAGACGAGAGAGCCTTGCGCGCATTTTTCAGTCATACGTATGCGCTACTCTCCGCATATATACTCGAAATTCGTGTCATCGGTAAAAATATACCTTCACCTACTTATGACCCGGACAGGCGAGCGCGAATGAATAGCCCTTTTCTGCGAGAGCTACTCAAGGGTGGCTTGCGCGCGCGCGTCTTTAAATTTTTCAGTGGCAGGGGAGGGGGCATTATTATCTCCCAGGAGGACGTGTTTTTTCTTTTTTGCCTTTTTGACGCGCGATGATCGTCGTAGTCGTCGTCGTCGGCACGGGTCAGGGTTTCTTTTTTTAGATCGCTGCCGCAGTGCGTGTCTCCGTGTGGGTTGTGAGATGAGAGAGAAGTTTTGACGTCGATGCGGTTTTCGAATTGAGACGGTTTTTTATGATGATGAAGAATAATGTAAGTGTATTTAGAATGTGTGAATAGTAAAAGGGGGTGGGTGTGTAATTTGATAGGGTTCGATTTTATCCATTTTAATGAAGTTTATTTTTATGTCGATGTATATTGGCTTTTATACGGTCGCTGTACGATATATATAGGAATATCAAGTATATGTTAAATTATTTTCGCAAATTTGACTGTTAATTTTTTCGCAAAAGCTTTATTCTTTCGTATCCGTTGCAACTAAACTACGCGTATAATCTTTATCATGCTATTTTCGTTTTATATCCATACTCTCGTTTATTTTCCCATTAAGCCTTCGTCTACAATTATATAAAATTTAAATACTTATACTTAACTACGCAAGATCTTAATACTCCCAACAACCTCATATATCTCTATATTAAAAACAATGGATTTCAATCCCCAATTATTTCGCGCATATATATAACCCACAACACCGACGACGCGCAAACATTATATAGCCGTCGCAAGTATCCAACTTTCCGAGTTAAATTAGCCTCGTCCCGCCTCACCTTTCCCCTCACTTCGTATATTTGTTGTATACACCCGCGCGCGCGCATAGTCTCATATTTCTCGCAGTGATCTAGTTCTGCGTTCAAATTTTAGCGGCACGGATGCAAGTTTATTAGTTTCGCATCCGGGTTAATTGTGTAATTGTCTACCAGGGTTATTTTAGACGAAAGCGCTGCTAGACCGTCGCTGCCGACTATATAATGCGCGCGCGCGCCTTCCATCTCATCGTTTTTATAAATATACGCATAACCGCGTGATGGGCTCGTTATATTAACCGAAGTGCGCTTGTCTATTTTCGATCGCCGCTCTATAATCCTTTGGATCGATACATTATAAGTGACCACGTGTAGTGATGTTTAAAACCAAAAGATTTTAGTATATATGTAGATGTTAACGACTGTATTATAATATATCGTATGAGAAAAAATAAGGCGATGAAACGGAAAAATACGAACTTTGGCGCTTTCGAATTCGAAACCTTGTACATATATATATTTTAAGAAACGATCTAAAACGGAGAGAGAGAAAAAAAAGAACCGAGGAACGAGGCGAAAGCTAAAGTCGCTTATACATTATACCCGGAATTATGCAAATCCGAGCAACAGCTTCGAGACTGATTCGCCACGATCCGAATGAGCCAAACATCCAAATACCTTGAAAATCCTCGTGTAAGGTGCCGCGCGGCTCTTCCGGAAATTCAATCAGCAGATAAAAATTCCCCCCTCCGGCGCTGAAAAAGCCAAGAAAAAGCCATACACATACCCGTCGCGCGATTGAATATATTTAATAGCGGAAAGTAAAGGTTAGGACGCAGCGAAGGCCGATGGTGGTTTTCACGGCGACTCGGTGTGTAAGTATGTGTGTCGTCCGATAAAGACGCGCTTCGGACGCTACTTCCTGCATATACAGTTTATTTATCAGTTCGGCATTGCCTGAGTATATACACACCTATAGGGCCCTTGACGCGCAGTTTAGTCGGCGAGGACGCACATCCATTTTGTTGTTTTTCATGCTAAAATAAAAATAATCTATATAATGGCCGGGTGTAGGTACTTTGTTTGTTATTAAAGTGCGCATTGTGCGCGAGGGGTAATTGTTAACGCGCGGGTGAGGAGAGTTTTGTTGTTCGGTTGATAAAAGTATACGTGCATGACGCGGAGAGCTGAATGGCAGGATGCATTCATTAAATCGCACGACGGCGGCGGCGGCTGCGCGTTTTCATTTCGAGATGAAAAAAAAAAACTTTTCGCCAAGTTTTACGTACATATATATTATTATACTGCTATTTTATCACGTAGTTGGTTTTGTCGCATTGTTCATGCGGTGAAAATATAAAAGGGCCAATTGTTCGCCGCGTCTGCGTGTCTTTTGTATTGTTTTCACTGTGTGGAAAATGCTACTTTTCTTCCAGAACGATAATTAATTCACGTTGAACGGAACAATGTTATACGATATACCAAATGTATTCAAAAAACCAACGACCACCTTCTAAAAACACTTACATTTTACAAAGTCTCAATTTCTTCTTCTTCTTCGTCCCAAAGGCTTATACCAACCTACAGAGCCATGTCATAAACAGGCTGAACTAGCCTCGCAACAAAGCCTGGACGACGACCCGAGTCAGTCCGACGCCGTATATATACGCATGGCCAGCCAGCCGCGCATCGCGCCGTGGCGACGGTTCCTTTCTCGAGCGTGACGCGCAAGGAGGAAAAATGGAACGGGAGAGCCGGAACCAACGGATTACCGGTGCACGAAGAAACGAACGTTCAGTGTGTATATACAGAGAGAGAGAAAGGTAAAGGTGGAGTATAAGGGGTATTGTTCGATTCGTCAAGGTTTTTCGGAACGTTTAGTGTGCACAGTATCACAGGTGCGGGAGCGCAGGGAAATGGGTTGCGTAAGAAGCGGAGTTGCGTCGTGCGGATGCGCGAATTTTTTCTTTACGGGGTTGGGACAATAGAGAGTGGATGGAATTTTTTTTTATTTATTTGGGAGGGGTAAACGAAAGACATTTTGTATTGTTGCAGGTGTAATTTGATGGGACGAGGGTTGTATGCGAGTATATGTATATAGTTTGAAATCGAGGTGGGAATAATAGGAATGTGATGTGTTTATCGGTAATCCGTATTTTGAAGCTATATTATGCGATTATTGTGAGGCAAAACAGGGCAGAAATGGAGAATACGTGAAGCGTAAGCGTAATTTTTTTTTTTATCCGGAGTCGAAACAAATGGGAAGGTATGTTATTATCATGATATATTGTAGTGTTGTTTACGTGATCATGTTTTTATTACCTCTCTACACTGATAATTATGCCCATACCAACGATAAGACAATGACGCATGTATAATTATACGCAAAAAATATCTTCACCTAGATGTATACACTCAATTCCCCATATCTCCCATCAAAACTGTATACTCCGCAGCGATCCACAAACTAAATATTTATACTTATACACAAGCCACGTCCAGGTACCATCGCGCTCCACATCGACCCATCCACCCACCAGGCGACCGAAATATTATCTACAACTTGAAAGATCCAGTTATCCGCAGCGCTAAAAAAGAAACCATCATCGACGCAGATATCTCCATCATACGCACTACAGCCGAGTGCGCAATATATATATATATAATATCAATTCCGCACGCCGCACCGCGCCGTTACGCGAGTACATCCTCATTAACGTGTATAACGCGGAGCAGCAGTAGAAGCAGCGCTCACTCGGTCAACACTGCTTTATACTGTTTTTTCCATGACATTCTATTAATTTGACTTTGCGCCGCTGGATATGATGTTCGCCTTGTCCCTTTCCCCCCTCGCGTGATACGCGCGAGGCTACGAGACTTTTTGCGACGGTCGTCGCATACTTCACGCTGCCGCGGGCGTGTGTGCACTTGCGGCGGTTGTTATATGTGCACGCGGGGCGATAGGAAGCGAGCCCGGATTCTATGCAGTGTTGTGTGGTTTATGTAAGCGATGTATAGATGATGTTTTTTTGTTGTTGTGGGATTGATGTGTATATTTGAGTGAATGTAGGGTTGGAACGATTTGTGGTTGATTCTTATGTAAAATATTGTGAAACAACGGTATAGGATCGGATGCGGCGGATGCAACTTTACAGTATAGCTTTCGACAACGTTATAAAGTGGAGTACAGTGTAGTTTGCAGAATTAAACAAGTTTTGTAAATTATGCTCTAGTGGTCTACTTGCATGCAAAAGTATATATTCCTATATAGAATTTATGCGGAAAACAATTTATGAACAATCGTAAAACTTTTTGTTCTGAGAAGTGCACTTGGATGAAGCTACGGTTCCGCCGCGTACTTCGCGCGACGCTTTGATTCCGAGAAAATACATAAAAAAATTTATGAATTTCAGATTTCTATCAGTCCGCGTGAAATGCCTCGGTTTAGTATGCATCTGATAAAGCAGGAAAAATTATTCCTCGACCGATTTAAGTACTTGTAATATACATTGGGCGATCTCAATCGGGTAATATCTATACGTAATTCTATTATCTTATTAACATCATGGTTTACTCGAAATTAGGCGTTAGTGTTTTTTAACCTCCCATTTAAAGCTCCATATAAGAAAAATGAATTCTTCTTGTTATCTAATACACGCAGTTTTATCTATATTGCTTATAGTCTAATTTATCATTATACTTTCCGTTATATACATCTTATACTTATTTACCGAAATACTATGCAAATTTTGTAGCAAAACAATTCTCGTAAAGTCGACAAACTAACATAAGCCATAACAATGAATACTCAACATTCAAAAGACCCCCGAAAACTTTAGAATTTGAAATAAAAATCTTCCTCTTTCCACTTCAAAAACCAACCTACTCCACTCCTCTGTCCTGCCCTTCCACTAAAACCTCTACGATAACGATAAGCGGCCATGTACCTCTCCACAAACGCACTTTTACACAAGGATTCTTTTTGTCCCTGTCCGCAGCGACAAAAGAAGGTGCGCGTAAGGGCCTGCGCGACAAGTGCAGCGCACGCAGCGGCTCTCTCGAGACTCCGCGCGGCTTATCTTGATCTCGCGGCAGGATAACCCGACGCACGCGAGATAAGCGTAGAGACCTGTGTGTGTCTAGTGTAAAGCGAAGATGGAGATTTTTATGGCAGGTGGGAAAACGCGATTGAGTGGTTAGGTAAAGCTATAGAATTGTTCTTAATTTTTTTTACAGTGAAATTAGGATATTGTGAACAATGTGAATATTGTTATGCTTCTAATGTTTATTTTATGAATTCTAAATTTCAAAAATATTTCATAATAATACAATTACTCTACCACAATTAACCTTGCTACTTATAATACGCGGTAAACGATGAGTAGTATATTTTTTTTCTCTCCTAATAGCTCATTTTTTACACCATTAACGCTTCACACCGCGTAAACTATCCCTCCAACAATTACACCTAATTTTCCACAACACCAATATCAACATTTACTGTTGAGAAACGCGCTCGCAAATCCACGCTTTTACGACGCTTTGTCAATACCACGCGTTTATCTTCCCCGCAAGGTCACTTGTAAATTATACTATATAATATACAAAAAAAAGGAAAACCCCACACATATCTTCCGCAATCACATTTTCGTATATTATCCATCCCACCTATACGTCGAAAAAGCAAAAAAATATCACTACTCTATCAGGCCAAAAAAATCAACCCCCGCCTGGGAAAGAAAAAAGAAACCTCTCGTCCTTATCAGAACGCGCGCATCTTGAGACAGTATATATTATATAGATGTATAGACGACGACGGCACATGCCAGACAGGTACGTACTTTCAGCCACGTCTTTGTGCTAGGGCGCGTTCTTCGTCGTCGCGGGATCTTTGAGAAAACAAAAAGAAATGCAAATGCCGCAGGTAGGTACTGCGCTTTAATTAGGGCGTCGGGGAGGGCCTTTTCACGTACCGCGAGGAGGCCGCGAAGGGCGTAATGGTATTAGATTTTGCACCGGCCGTCGTAATTATGTGCTTGAGTGAGAGAGAAAGAGAGGCGTTTTTTTCGAGCGGTTATATGCATGATTTTCTTTTTTAGGTTGGTTGCGGGGGAAAAAGGCTTGCCGCAGGGGTAATGGACGTGCGAGGTAAGTTTTTAAGGAAAATGTGGAAAAGAAATTCGGAGCGGTGCGGTGCTGTAGATTTTAAGCCCTGTTTCAGTCGTGATGCAATTTATTCGTTTTAAGGGTGCCGTCCACCTAACTAGTATTTTTTTTTTTTTAATTTTCAAAATATTATTTTTTAATTATTTTATAACATATTACGCGTGGAAAATATATCAAAATAAGATATTACTATAAGGATAGAAAACTTATTTTTTCTATCTGAAAACAGTAAAATACTTTTAAAATTGATTAAAAATAACCTATTTTAAAAATCAGTTTAGTGGTGAAGAAGTGACCCACAGTTCAGATCTAATGTTGGTTTGGCGATGAAGTTTTCAATGAATCGACTTGAAATTTGGCACAGTGCTTTAATATTATAAAATAAAGA